>OX104112.1:13779507-14060505 GCA_944474755.1 Limnoperna fortunei
TATATCATTTTGATATGATGTTTCTATCCACTAAAGGAAGGTTGGTATTGCATTTGGTTTTCTGGCCCCTACCATTCCAGAAAAAGGGCTAAAATGGGTGTATTGACAAAACTTCTGTAGAATGTTTATTTTTCATCCGATTTTGATCATTCGTTTTTTATTGTATTCCTCAGTAAATTCTGTCAACTAAATGTGCAACTGTTTTTATGTATCTTGCACCGTTACATTGCTTAGGGGGGTCAAAATTAAACATTGCCCAAAAAATCAACTTTTTTATTTGTGATTCTATTTTCAAAATCTTTTTTTCGTTGGAATCCTTGTGAAAATCCCTGCTTGCATATTACAATCAGATTTGCAATATCTCTTATCGTTTTCAAGAAATTAGGGGTCAAAAGGGCCAAAAACGCCAATTATAAGAGTTTGTCTGAACAAATGGTTTTATGCAAGAACTTTAGTTGTCGTGGGCAGGCCAATTGTTATATAGTTTTAATATAATGTTATTAACCACTAAAGGAAGCTTCCTCTTGCATTTGGGGATTGTGGCCACTACCGTTTCAGAGAAAAGGGGGCCAAAACGGGAAAAATGGATATTTAAACAAAACTTTTAGAACGTTTATTTTTCATCTGATTTTGATCCTTTTTTAGCTCAGCTGACCCGAAGGGTCAGGTGAGCTATTGCTATCACTTGGCGTCCGTCGTCGTCGTCGTCCGTCGTCGTCGTCGTCGTTAACTTTTCTTTAAAAATCTTCTCCTCCAAAATTACTGAAGGGATTGCTTTGAAACTTTGCACACATCATTAGTAAAATGTCCTCTGCCAAGTTTGCACAAATCATGGCCTCAGACCAACCAACATGGCCGCCATGGCTAAAAATAGAACAGGGGGGTCGAAATACAGTTTTTGGCTTATAGTTCAAAAAGTATAACAGATACAGGAAAACCAAACAGACTTTCCTTCTTCAGCATCAAAAGCTCTACAAAACACTCCATTGGGTAAAAGTTGTATGACGACTCCTTGTAAGAGTTATTGCCCTTTAATTGTCAAAAATTGATGATTTTTGCCATTTTTGCCTCAAAATCTTTAAAATTATTAGAACTAGAGAAAAAGTAAGCATTTCTTAATTGTTCTGCTCTATGAGGATTACAAAATTGGCTTAAGGTTAAGATTGTCTGATTAACCGTTTAAGAGTTATTCCCCTTGAACTGTTTATTTTATTTGGTTTTAATTGATTTTTTAAAATCTTCTCCTCTGAAACCACTGAAAGTACTGCTTTGAAACTTTGTACACATTATCCGTCAAATGTCCTCAACCAAGTTTGCACCAACCATGCCCGCAGATTAACCAATGTGGCCGCCATGGCTCAAAAAAGAACGGGGGGTCAAAATACAATTTTTGGCTTATAGTTCAAAAAGTATAACAGATACAGGAATTGACGAAATTGATTATAATTGTACTAAAAATGAAATCAAGTCAACAAATGTTTAAAAAGTGTGAACACTAAAAATGTGACATACATGTATTTGCCTCCGCCAACAATGAACTCATAAAAGGACCAGAAATCATAGTTGATGGAGCCTTACTGCAGGCCAAACATGCTGTTGTGAGAAAAACACGTCTTGCCTTCCACAAATTTTGAATGACTAAGTCAGTTAACAGGAATTAGTCATCTGATGAAACCTAAAATTGGTACTTTTGGACCTAAAAATGTGTCACATATAAAGTTTTTAAAAGTCTACAAGAAATAGTTGCTTAGAAAGCTGTTACAAAAACTTTTAACAATGAAACACAAAAGTTCAATAAAAAGCTACGCCATAACATAATACAATATTCGTATAAAAAAGGGGGATCTGTTAAAGATTCTTCCATCATTTTTCACTAGACTTGAAAAAATTGAAATCAGACAAGAAATAAAAAAGATCATTTTACCCCCCTTGGCCATTAGTTTCCTAACAGAAAAAAAGGCTCAGGGAAAAATTATTTATCTGTTTAGTAACCAATATGTGGGGGGCCTCGGTGGCCGAGTGGTCAAGGTAGTGCGTCTATCATTGACCACGTGGTCTGTCAACACTGAGATTGCGGGTTCTATTCTCACTGCAGGCAGGGTGTACTCGACTTCAATCTTAATTGACAAGGATTGCCAGTTTTCCTACCGCAGGTCGGGGGTTCTCTCCGGGTACTCCGGCTTCCTCCCCCAATAAAAACTGGACGCCATGAAATAGCTGAAAAATTGCTGAAAGTAGCGTTAAAACACCATTCAAACAAACAAACAAACCACTATGTGTCACAAATTACCTTGCAAAAATTATTAAAAACATGACAAGGAATATATTGACCCAAAACCAATCCCATCATCCTTTTATAGTAAGGAAAATCACTATAAAGTTTTATAGCAATCAGTCAGCCATATCAAAAGTAATTGTTGGCGGAAAAACAAGAGGCTCCCAGGAGCCTGAATCGCTCACCTGGTCCATAAGGGTCTATATTATCAGGCATAGCACCTAAAACAGATTAGTCAAACAGCTTTTTAAGCCGAACATTCCAGCGCAAGCAACACATTTCTTTATATGCAATAGTTTACATTCTAAAAGCCAAAACAGGATTTTCAACCTTTTGGAGACTTTTGTAGAGCTTAATGAGCTGAACATTAAAGCAGGCAACAGCTTTTCTCTTTCTGCAATAGTTTTCATTCTATAAGGCAAAAACATGAAAAAAATATGATTTTTTTACATTAAAAGGGACAAACCCTTAGCTTTTACCATTTGTTTTATTTTTAGTAACAGCAGCCATGTTTTTTGAGGAATCAAAAAGTGAAACATATGTTGTGCGGTATTCGCTAAGAATCAAGCCTATCAAGTTTCATTAAATTCTGTTCAGTAGTTTCAGAGCAAAAGATTTTTTTAATAAAAAGCTACTCCGAGCGCATCATGATACAAACGCAACATGTTGAACCCTGTATGTTGGAGGCCCAAAATGGATTGTCAAATGCTGTGGACACATGCAGCCCATGGTGGACTCACAAAGCTTTTTGACATATGCATTCTGTGGTAGACTTTCAATGCATATATATTTGATTTTTTTTATATTTATACCATCATTTAAGGAAAACACTTATAATTGACTTTTTTGGCCCCTTTGACCCATAATATCACAAAACAGTTAGAGATAGTGCAAATCTGAATTGAAAAATGCTGGCAAGAATTTTCAAAAAGGATTCCAATGAAAAAAAAGATTTAGAAAATCAGACGACAAATAAAAAAGTTGATTTTTTGGGACGTGGCCGGATTTTGACCCCCTGTAGCATAGTAACAGTGAAAGATACATAAAAACCATTGACCCATTTAGTTGACATAATTGATTAAAGAATACAATGAAAAACTAGAGGCTCCCAGGAGCCTGTATCGCTCACCTGAACCTGAAACTAAACAACCCTTTGTTATCCAGCTTTTCGTTGCCAAAAGGAATTGCCCAACACTTCTGCAAAAGTCATTAATTTTGAGGGAAATAATTCCTATAAGGAGGAGCTTTTGATGCTTAGAGGGATAAGGGAGGTTCACTTCAAATTTGCTGTACCTGTTATCCTTTTTAACTATCAGTCGAAAACTCTCTTGATCCCCCCCCCCCCATCATTTTCTATTTTAAGCCAACGTAGCTATGTAGGTAGTCATGTGTCATGATTTGCACAATTTTGGTAGAGGAGTCCTTAAGATGATGTGTGCAATGTTTCAAAGCAGTCCTTAAATAATGGGTTAAATGAAGAGAAGATTTTTTAAAAGCAAGTAAAATTGATTTAAAAAATGTTCAAGGAGAATAATTCCTAAACGGTTCATCAGACAATCTTGACCTTAAGTCATTTTTGTATCCCTTATAGAGACGAACAATTAAGCAATGCTAACTTTTTCTCTAGTTCTTATAATTTTGAAGATTTTGAGGCAAAAATGACAAAAATAATCAATTTTGACAATTAAAGGGCAATAACTCCTATAAGGAGTCCTCATTCAACTTCAACCCAATGGAGTGTTTCGTAGAGCTTTTGATGCAGATGAAGGCATGTCTCTTTGGTTTTCCTGTATCTGTTATACTTTTTGAACTATAAGCCAAAAATTGTATTTTGACCCCCCGTTCTTTTTTGAGCCATGGCGGCCACATTGGTTAATCTGCGGGCATGGTTGGTGCAAACTTGGTTGAGGACATTTGACGGATAATGTGTACAAAGTTTCAAAGCAGTACTTTCAGTGGTTTCAGAGGAGAAGATTTTAAAAAATCAATTAAAACCAAATAAAATAAACAGTTCAAGGGGAATAACTCTTAAACGGTTAATCAGACAATCTTAACCTTAAGCCAATTTTGTAATCCTCATAGAGCAGAACAATTAAGAAATGCTTACTTTTTCTCTAGTTCTAATAATTTTAAAGATTTTGAGGCAAAAATGGCAAAAATCATCAATTTTTGACAATTAAAGGGCAATAACTCTTACAAGGAGTCGTCATACAACTTTTACCCAATGGAGTGTTTTGTAGAGCTTTTGATGCTGAAGAAGGAAAGTCTGTTTGGTTTTCCTGTATCTGTTATACTTTTTGAACTATAAGCCAAAAACTGTATTTCGACCCCCCTGTTCTATTTTTAGCCATGCCCATGGCGGCCATGTTGGTTGGTCTGAGGCCATGATTTGTGCAAACTTGGCAGAGGACATTTTACTAATGATGTGTGCAAAGTTTCAAAGCAATCCCTTCAGTAATTTTGGAGGAGAAGATTTTTAAAGAAAAGTTAACGACGACGACGACGACGGACGACGACGACGACGGACGCCAAGTGATAGCAATAGCTCACCTGACCCTTCGGGTCAGCTGAGCTAAAAAAGGATCAAAATCAGATGAAAAATAAACGTTCTAAAAGTTTTGTTTAAATATCCATTTTTCCCGTTTTGGCCCCCTTTTCTCTGAAACGGTAGTGGCCACAATCCCCAAATGCAAGAGGAAGCTTCCTTTAGTGGTTAATAACATTATATTAAAACTATATAACAATTGGCCGGCCCACGACAACTAAAGTTCTTGCATAAAACCATTTGTTCAGACAAACTCTTATAATTGGCGTTTTTGGCCCTTTTGACCCCTAATTTCTTGAAAACGATAAGAGATATTGCAAATCTGATTGTAATATGCAAGCAGGGATTTTCACAAGGATTCCAACGAAAAAAAGATTTTGAAAATAGAATCACAAATAAAAAAGTTGATTTTTTGGGCAATGTTTAATTTTTACCCCCCTAAGCAATGTAACGGTGCAAGATACATAAAAACAGTTGCACATTTAGTTGACAGAATTTACTGAGGAATACAATAAAAAACGAATTATCAAAATCGGATGAAAAATAAACATTCTACAGAAGTTTTGTCAATACACCCATTTTAGCCCTTTTTCTGGAATGGTAGGGGCCAGAAAACCAAATGCAATACCAACCTTCCTTTAGTGGATAGAAACATCATATCAAAATGATATATAGCATTTAATTTTGATTTTTTATTTGGGTTATTACCATTTATTGTAAATGTGTTAAATGTCATGATATACTCATGCATCGTCATGGTATATTAAGATGTCTTCATGATATACTCATGCATCGTCATGGTATATTCAGATGTCTTAATGATCTAGTAAAGTGTCTTTATGGTACAATAAGATGACGTCATAGTATAGTACCGTCATGGTATTGACAAATTCATCGATAAAATCATGTGCCGCGCCATATTGATGTTATTCGGAACCCGCTAGTTAGCAGTGGTACACGCTCTCGGGTTTTATCCATTCAGTCAATGGTGCAGGAATGATAATTAACCATTAATTGCGTTATCATTTCAAAAGATAACGTCACGCTGGGTGCACCGTCTGCTAATTTTATCTATCAACTATGTCTAAGAAGAAAATTAAAAGTAAAATACTAATTAAATTCCTTTGTATAGCCCATTTTTAGCGAATAGGAAAGATCAAAAATAAGAGTTATAAATTTTCGCTTCTGATTGATATACTTTACAGTACCAACTTTTTGTTTTGTTTTTCTGTTACAGAATGTATATTATTTGCCTGCTTTTGATTAAAAGTTTGTTTCATTATTCTTTGTATTCTTGTACAAGTTAAAGTCAGTGCATAGTTGAGAAATGTAATGCATGCAGAATGGCCGTAGCATCCATTGAGGCCTCACTAAAAATTTGACCAAGTATGGTTTTGATATACGGAAAATTTTGTTAAGAATTAAAAATAAAATATCGAAATCATGTCTTTTACTTTCTAAAACTGTATATCGCTATAATTAATACGGACGTCGGTACCTTTAAACCAAACAACGGTCTTAATATGGAATTATCGATTTGTTACTATTTACGGATTTTCACTGTCCATTATCAGCAGTCGTTCCAATAATTATAATAAACGTCATGATGTCGAACGTAAACAAATAAAAAGCAGGCATCATTCATGGATCTAAGGGTAAAAACTGGAAGCTGTAGAAAAAGAAGTGCAGGTGAATATATCAAGGGATTAAATAATATTTTCAGTGAACTTGTGTAGAATTTTCATTCATTTTAATATTTTAATATAAATATGAACAGACGCTGTTTTTCCGCTTATCCAATGTCCTTTGGCTGTTGTGACAATCGACGATCTCACAAATGCGACCGCCACGGCTAGTATTCGACATAATTATGACTATACCAATGTAAATAACTTGTGTATAGTCAACTTTACCGTGTCCATACGACGGGTTTTTGCTTGACAAAATTTGAAAACTGCTACCGCGTTTGGTCGAGTTTATGGTCCTTTTGTATATCTCATATTACAGTATTTGAAGGTAACAATTATTTTCCACAGTTAATCGGCTTTTTGAAATGCGTCCGTTTTTTCATTTCGCCAGATCGATTTTCCATACTAAATTTTGACCTTGTTTTGAACGGAACTGTACGTTAGGAAAATTCCATTGTTGTCTATTCGAAATCCTTCGGGTGTTGTCGTCTGCAGTTGAGGCGGGAAAAGTCTCGCGGTTTGTCCGAATACCATTGTACGTTACGAAAACAGACGAACGTTTGTAAACAACATTAGACCCCTTAAGATACAAAAATGGCTGACTTT
This sequence comes from Limnoperna fortunei, assembly GCA_944474755.1. Taxonomy (NCBI): domain Eukaryota; kingdom Metazoa; phylum Mollusca; class Bivalvia; order Mytilida; family Modiolidae; genus Limnoperna; species Limnoperna fortunei. Next base: position 13,786,622 of record OX104112.1, read on the forward strand.
CTATGGAAAATCGATATAGCAAAATGAAAAAAAGGCCGCATTTCAAAAAGCCGATTAACTGTGGAAAATAATTGTTACCTTCAAATACTGTAATATGAGATATACAAAAGGACCATAAACTCGACCAAACGCGGTAGCAGTTTTCAAATTTTGTCAAGCAAAAACCCGTCGTATGGACACGGTAAAGTTGACTATAGAGTGTACCAAGTAATGTCGGATTGTGTATTACTCCACCTGTCGACACGAACGATAACTCGTATATGACCAATTTCTGACATCGTCTATACTAAGATGTCTTCATGATATACTCATTTATCGGTAATTTGTACATTTTCCCTTTGATGTGTACCGGTGATAAAGTCAGTAACAACGTACTGGCATTTATCACCGAATTTATCGGGTCAGTAGGCTGCGGAGGAATCTAACTATGATTACGTCACAATAACTAACAGAATGTTTAAAAATGAACAAACGTGAAAGCAAGATAAAATAAACAAACAATCTACCCCCCCCCCCCCCAAAAAAAAAGAAAAAAAAAGACGAACACAACGCGACCACCAGAGCTCCGTTTTCGAAGCTACCTTCCGTTAACAATAATACATTTTAAATAATCTGAACAAAACTCTTCAAATTGCACAAATTAACAGCAAGTGACAATCCCGAATTTCTGTTCATTCACCACAAGAACTTGCGAATGACCTCGCCATTTTTGGGGGTTAATCCGACAAATCACAAAACTGTAATAGGATTATTACGGCAGGAAAATTCGGCATACACAAGAACCTACAACTCATCGCATTTATGCATTGGAATTACAATTGGAATTTATAAATAAATGATGACGATGTGTAAATCGTATCTCCCCTGGCCACTGCAAAGTACTGAAAATTAAAAATAACACATCACCAAACAGTTACCAGAAATGATAACGATATAAAATACAAAATATAGAAAACATTAAAAGGGGAAACTGACACTCAATTGGAAAATCGGTCAGAAACGTTGGGTATTGGCAACATAAATTTGAAATACGGTTCGCCAAAGAGCAAAATATTAAAAAACACAAAATGTGACACCCCATTTAAACGATTCTCATTCACAAACTATTACATAAACGATGAAAAAAAGACTTGCCTTACAGGAGGATCAATGAAAAAACAAGTCCATTCATCACGCCACATTCCGATTGAATGACGTTGACGCTAAATGACGTAGCAAACCATTTTTCACAGATCACTTCGACCAAAAAAGTAGTTCCTTAAAAAATATGGCCTAAATTGACACAAAATACTCTTTTTGAAAATTACCGATAAAAGGAATATAGGACATTTTGTTTGTGATACAGACTTTATCACGGCTTAACGTATCAGGTTCGCCCTACGGGCTCACCTGTTACTGGCCGTGATAAAGTCTGTATCACAAACAAAATGTCCTATATTCCATATGCATCGTCATAGTATATTAAGATGTCTTAATGATATAGTACCAGACACCCTATAGTTTTCACTTTGTCAGTCCATCTGTCTGTCCATCCATCAACAATTTCTTGTGAACAGTAAAACTTAAAAACTATTAACAATACAGTTCTGAGATTTTGCACAGTTGCTATGCAGCTTGTCATGTGAATATTAAAATTTCATGCAAATTGGTGATTTTTTTTTTTTTGGTTTTTGGGGAACAACTTAAAACTTGTATAGAAATTAAATTTTGAGAATTGGACTTTGTGAACACTAATCTCATTAACTTTTGACAATACAGTTCTAAAATTTGGATGGTGTGCTTATTTAAATTTAATGTAATTCCGTTAAATATTTCAGATTTTTTTTTGCTGAGTAGGCCTTTTCTTGGTTTGTCAGTATTCTAGTTTTTGACTCGCCTGCGAAGCGGAGTGACTTTTCTTGGTTTGTCAGTATTCTAGTTTTTGTCTCGCCTGCGAAGCGGAGTGACTTTTCTTGGTTTGTCAGTATTCTAGTTTTTGACTCGCCTGCGAAGCGGAGTGACTTTTCTTGGTTTGTCAGTATTCTAGTTTTTGTCTCGCCTGCGAAGCGGTGACTTTTCTTGGTTTGTCAGTATTCTAGTTTTTGACTCGCCTGCGAAGCGGAGTGACTTTTCTTGGTTTGTCAGTATTCTAGTTTTTGTCTCGCCTGCGAAGCGGAGTGACACATAGGTGTTACTTTACCGGTGGCGACGGAGGCGGCGTTAACTCCGGCTTCAAAACTTTTGTGTTTAAAAACATATCAAAGCTATAAATTTTTCCGTTTAAATTTCAAAATTGTCAAAACCCTAAGGTTCTTGCTACACAGACATAGGTTGATCTTGGTCATAATTTGGTTTCCAGTTCGGCATATTTGGTTTAATTTTTGTCTGCTCTTCATATTCATATAGTGTTTGGCATCTTCAATCTTTCAGTAGAGCGCCTCTGATGAGTTTTGAATAGACTTTTAAAACGCTGTTTTTAGAACTTTAGTCAGTACTACTAAAAACCGACATCGTAGCACTACAAAATACTGTTGTAATATTTGTTTGTTTGTTAGTACACAGAAACTGCTCACTATTATATTGACATGTGAATTTATTATGGAAGCGTGTCTTTCTGACAGAGAAGTGTGACATCATAGAAAACTAAAATGCTATAATGGTACTTATACATGGCTTAGTGATATATTAAAATGTCTTTCTAGTACAACGTGTGATCTCCTTAATGTAGTAAGATGTCTTTGTAATATATTAAAAAGTCGTCATGGTACAGTTAGATGCCTTCATGATATAATAAAGTACCGTCATAATATACTAAGATGTCTTCATGATATATTCAAGCATCGTCATGGTATATTAAGATGTCTTAATGATATAGTAAAGTGTCTTTATGGTATAATAAGATGACGTCATAGTATAGTTAAGTGTCTTCGTGGTATAGTAAATGATCATCATGATATAATGAAGTATCTTTATATTATAGCATAATAGTTAAATAGTGTAAAAGATTATCGTTATGGTGTATTTCAACGTCTTTATAGTTTAAAAATGTTGCTTATTGATGTGAATTAGCGTCAATATAGTATAACTAAATGTCTTAATGGTGTAGAATAATAGCTAAATAGTATGCTTGTTGCCTTAATGATATATGTTTGTTTGTGTATCATAAGGCAGCTGTGGCGTTCCATACATATCATTTCTTGTACAATAACATCCCAAGTAACGTCGGAAAAATCGTATTGCGAGATCAATATCATTGGACTGTGTTTTGACAATATAAATAACACATGTTCAAGAAAATATTACGCATAGGAGAATATGAAATATATTTATATATTACATATGGTTTATGATTCTTACATTTTCATTGGATTATTTAGTCACGTGGTCCCCCAAAATATTCTGTGTATATATTCTATTTCTAAAGCATATTTAAGGCTTGTTACTATTTTTAAAGCATATTTAAGGCATGTTACTATTTATAAAGCATATTTAAGGCTTGTTTCTAAAAATAGATCCGGATATGTTACTATTTATAAAGCATATTTAAGGCTTGTTTCTAAAAATAGATCCGGATATACTCTTCCGACTCATTATTCTAAATTTAAATAAATAGAGAAAAATTCATATGTAATATAACAATTAAGGACTTTTTACTCTGTCAATACGTAGTTATATGGACCTGTAGAAAAATATTGACCTCGGACTTCGTCCTCGGTCAATATTTTCCTCCACGGTCCATATAACTACGTATTGACCTCTTAAAAAGTCCATATTTGATAAATATTTTAAGAAATAATCTTATTGAAAGACTTAAAAATCTACTAGGACATCCGTTTCCTCATACTCTAACAATGAAAGAAATTAAATTTCTTCTAAATAACAATTCCTATCCAATTATTAAAATTTTTATTAAATTTCTACAAGAATGCTGGCAGATGAGAAAACACAACTAAAAGTATAATAAATAAATAAATTAGTACCGCTGTCACGCCATGTTAATATTGCTATGTTTGTAATTATAAACTGTTATTGACACTTTTGCTTATTCTTTGTGCCATAACTATTTAATGTAAATGTGTTTATGCAAATAAATATTGTCTATTGTCTATTAAAAGTATAATAAATAAATTAGTACCGCTGTCACGCCATGTTAATATTGCTATGTTTGTAATTATAAACTGTTTATTGACATTTTTGCTTATTCTTTGTGCTATAACCATTTAATGTATTTGGTTTATGCAAATAAATATTGTCTATTGTCTATATTTTACAATGGTTTTATTGTTTGCTTCAACGAATTAAATTATTTAGAGGAGCGAAACGACCCAGGGCGAAACGACTCAATTTATAGGTGCGAAACGACCCAGGCGAGGTAATCGGGGCGAAACGATCACCTGCAATGTTTGTCATATATTGGGTAGAGTGGACAATCAGTATTACAGTACTTTGATTTACCTCTTTTGCGATTGGAGACTAGATATTGCAAAAGAACTGGTTCAAAATTACTTTTCTTTTCAATATAGATAAATCTCTGTATCATGAAGTGTACGTATCAGTTCAAAATAAAATGGAATGCACGTGGAAACAACTTTTACTTGATTTAAGTTTACCAGTGATACACACGTTAGAAGAGCTACAGTTTCACAACCCAACTCCGGTACAAGCAGCGTGCATTCCCCTGTTTATGAAAAATAAAGATGTTGCAGCGGAAGCGGTTACTGGTAGTGGCAAAACGCTGGCGTTTGTGATTCCAATACTCGAAATGTTGAACAGAAAGGGTCCAACTTCAAAACATGAAACACAAGCTATAATTATAACTCCAACAAGAGAATTGGCAAGTCAGATATTTGAGGTTTTATCACAATTCTTAAAGAATATGTCGACCTTAACGTCTGCTCTTATCATTGGCGGACAGAATCAGGATAAAATGATCGAGACAATGAAAAAAGAAGGAGGCAAGCATTATTTTACTTACTCAATGCATTAATCTGTTAATTACATGATCCAAGTGAAATACATATAAAATACATATGAATTATTTCGATTCTAATATGAAAATATTAAAATTTCACATGTCGCGTCTACATAGGTAAAGGTATATTTCGGATGTTTTGGACGACTTTCCAATTAAAAAACCACCACCTAGTGTCCATTTCCGGTACTGAAACTGGTTTGTCCTGTGGAAAAATTTTGACAATTGTCATTGATAAATTCCCTAATGTTTCATGTTAATAACATATGTCAAAATATGAGTGAGGATGTTATTAAAACCCACTGCTGTTTAAACATGATTGTTAATAAATAAACCAGTTTATTACCCCATTTACTTGATGCTAATCTAAGGTAGAACCCCAGCTGTTTTATAGCTTACCAGTGACATCCATGTTCCAATATTCAAACTCACCTGTTGTCTATGGCTATAGTAACATCTACTAATGAGGTTAATTAGAGAATAATTTAATTGGCATCGCAAACAATACAAAAACAATGCAAACACTTTTTTTCAATATAACAGTCTTTAAGTCATGATTGCCGTAGTTTTTTTTTTATCTGGAAGTAAAAAGGGAGATAAATCTTGTAAAAATGGAAATGGGTCAATTTCCAAGATCCTCCCTTGTTACAAAGGTAAACGGAAAGAAAGACACAGGAAATAAAGTCACAGTTTTGTTAGGAAATAAAGTCACAAGAAAAAAAGTCACAGGAAAAAAAATCACAATAAGTTGTCATGGTCACATATGTTGTCATAATAGGAAAATATATTTATGTTTATTAAGGAATACTTCAAATTTCTGAACAGATTATACGATTTAATATGGTTTGGGTCTGTTTACACCTAATAATGAATGGTGTAAACAGACCCAAACCATATTATATCGTATAATCTGTTCAGAAATTTGAAATATTCCTTATAATTTAATTTTAACTATAAATCTTATCAATTTTTGCGGTAAAAAAATGACGTCATGGAACTATTTGAGTTTTAAGGGCGTTTGAATAGGTCATAGGTCACGCAAGTTATTTCTTACAATATGGGTTGCCGGATTTGAATTGACCAATCAGATTTCAGCTTACAAAGCAAATAAAATTATTTATAATTAAAGTCATATTTTTATGTAAAACTTGTTTATTACTTTATTACATATTAGTTATTTAATACCATTAATAAAAATTGTATTTCAGTCCATCAAAATCTAGAAAACATTTTAGTAAAAACACATTACTGTTGACAGCTCTTTTTGTGCTGCTTTTAACAGTTAACAATATGTAAACCAAAGAAAAGAATATGATAAACAACTATATTTATACATAGATCAAAGCCAAAAACATGGCTTCAACATTTTAATGATTTATTTATTAAATAATGTTTAGTGAAAAATGAACATGTGTCACCATTTATTGCACTACTAATTGCTTATTTATTCCTTTGTTTTTATATGATAAAATTTTGTTACTTTGTTATGATATATATTTTAAAATTAAATGTCTTTAAATATCCACTTTACTTTTTATACACAAGAACATAAATCTTGCAAAAAAAATCTTAAAACACACATTCAATAACAATACAATTTATTAATTGTGACTTTTTTCCTGTGACTTTTTTTCTTGCGACTTTTTTTCCAGTGAAAAATTACAAAATTATTATTTTTCTCCTGGAAAACTTGGTAGGAAAAAGGAAGAATTAAAAAAAACTTACATATATATATTTATTAACATTCATATAATTTAACAATCAGAACAAAGAACGACAAAATTGAATGCTTCTTTACATCAGTCACTGTGTCTGTGACTGTGTTGATGTGTTTGCATGATGAAAACTGCTTACCACATTTGGTCAAGCTTATGCTTCTGTTGCAGATCCAAAATGGCGCAAATTTAAATCAACGCAGATTTACCACAGTTAATCTGGATTTTGAGAAATTTGGTTGTGTTTTCATTTTGATACAGTAAATTAGTTTGCTGTGGAGGCAGGAAAAGTCTTGCGGTTGTTGGAATAACATTGAATGTCATTGTAAACAATGCAAGGTCCATTGGAAACACAACATAGCAAATGACAATTTGATGTGTAAACAATAATGGCATCATATAAAATATGGACGTGTTATTGTGGAAACAATTTTTCTATTTGATTTTGTAATACAGAGGTACAATATGGAATAATAAAAAACGGAAGCAAAAACATCAGCACACAGGGGTGTGATTTTTGAAATGGTTGGAACAGCCATATTTTGTTGATTTAATCATGTTAATAGGGGTTTGTTTCCAAAGCGTTTGAAGGACTCATATTAGAATAATGGATACAGAAAATATATGTTATGATTAATATTAAAGTTAAGTAATATTGCTAATAACAATACAAAAATAATAAGGCTCATACTTGCTAACATATTTTTGGTAGAATTCCTGATAATTTTGCCAAGGGGTATGGGGACTGCTAAAAGGACCTAGGAAAAGGCTTGGTGGGGGCAGAGGGGGCGAAGACCACCGGCCAAAAACGATTTTAGAGTATTTCTATGGTACATGTATTTGAGAGCGTCTCCAGGTTTTTTTAGCTGACATACGCATGTATTTTTGATAATGCAGGATTAGAAAGGCTGTTTTAACACAAATTTGATAATTATTCCTGAAAAAAAGAAATCCTGGAGATTGCAACAACCTACTCGGTAGCCTGGAAATGGGTAACAAGTTCCGCAGGTTCCAGGCAAAATCCGGAGTATTGGCATGTATGTAAGGCTTACAAAATATGAAAAAAGGATACCAAAAAAATCGTTCTAATCCTAAATATTTTAATTTCTTTAAGATCTCAGCAACATTGTCCATTTCGTATAACCTAACTTAGTACTTTAGCCACGCCCCTCACCGTGTGAGTGATTGATGACTTATTTCTTTTTATAATTATTGATTGTAAAAAATAAGGATTGTTGGTTGGATAAAGACAACTTTAGATCGGTTCATGCCGGACATAAAATGCTTTACAGCAAACCAGGGGTTGCGCTGGGCTTCGCCAATGTCGCCATTTGCGATTTTTTATTTCAATTGGCGACAAAATATTGTCTTTGGCGATCTTTTTGGCGCCAGTATATCAATAGTTGCAAACTGAACGAAATGACTGAAAATAAACAATAAATCAGTTAAAGGTGTTCTTCTAGATCAGTCACACACATAAAGATTAAAGTTGTAAACAATTTACAGACAGTTTATGGCTGTAAGTTATATTTATAGCACAGTCTTCTGAGTTAGACAGATACACCTTCGAACGCTTTAGCGTGAGAAGGTGTATTTGTCTAACGATGAAGGCGGTGCTATAAATTACTTGTAACATGAATAAGCCCCTAGATCCCGCCCATTAATAATTGGTTATAAATAAAGAGGGCGGTGTTTATTATGGTGCGACCGATATTCGACTAATCAAATGAAAAGCTAATATTGGAAGCTCGTGCTATCCGTTTGCAGTGAAAATCAATAAAATTTGACTTAATTATAAGGCGGAGTTTTACTGTGCATTATCGGATCTAATTGTAGTTGGTTATTGCATGTCTGTTTTTCCCTTGAGTTTAACAGGCACACGTGACCTTCCATGCAATATTATACAAGTATTTTAATTTAGAGCATACCTACTCGTCGTCTCTTGTTTATTCGTAAAAAAGAACAAAGGATTCATGTTACAACAATTGTTAATCCCAGCAGGTGTCAAAAGCGTAGCATTGCGTCATGGTTGATCCAACGTAATTTCTTTGATCTTGCTTCACTGAGAAAATGCAAGTTTCAAAGAATAGAAATCTTAAAATAGTACAAGATAAAAGTTCTGAACAGTTTTCTTGTTTTTTCTTTTTATATTTTCAAACTATGGGTTAGAATTAGATCTAGGACAAAATGTAAAAAATTTCTAAAAATAAATCAAACAATGCAGTAAAACTTTACTTCCCTTGCTTTTCAGAAAAATAAACAAATTTACAAAATGCATCTGGCAGACTTAAATAAATTTGTATTGCAAATCATAACTTAAATAAATACACATTTTAAACAATATATTTGTACTAATTTGGTGGTTAATTATGTTGTATATTAAAAAGTGCAAATGTCAACCAGTGGTTGTGCATTACTTGAATTAAACTTCTTATATTCGGAATTAGAAGCATGATACAGATACAGCATTGAATTTACTGTACTCCATCCTTTTGATTTTCCTGAATAGCATGAGAAATTTATTATTAAAACATAACCTCCTCATTAAAGAAGGACATATGTAGAAGAAGTTTTGTGCTGCTCATGTCTAATCTTAATACTGTCATGCCTAATAGAATGAAACTTTTTTTGCAAGTAAACATAAGAGTGTGTGTCAATGACTAAATGACAATACACATGCAGAATATATTGGCGCCAGATTTTGGAAATTGGCGACAGAAAATTGCAGTTGGCGATTTTTTTGGCACCAACTTTTTAGAACCCAGAGCAAGCCCTGCAAACCAACCGAAAGTTGTCTATATCCAATAATCTTACCAATGATTGAAAGCATCATTAAATAAATTAAACTGAAAATGAACAAAAATTTATGTGGAGTGCATTTTTGCTTGTATTTTCTTCTTATTCCACATTGAACCTTTTATTACGAAAATCCAGTAGTAAAAATTTATCGGTTGTTTCCATGTCACAAATCGTCTTTTGCTAGGGAAATTTTACATTGTAAGTCAGCCATTTTTGTTTCTAAAGGGATCTTATATTGTTTATAAATGTTCCTCAGCTTTTGTGACATGCAATGGTATTTGGACAATCCATGAGACTTTTCCTGCATAAACCACAAACAACAAAGCCTGAAGGGTTTAGATTACACAGAATATAAGTATACTGCACCTAGGTTCCTTTCCAATTTAGGTCTTAATTTACTGTTGAAAATTGCTCTATCAAAATGAAAAAATAACTGCTGCATTTCAAAAATTAATTGGGGATATTTTGTACAGGGAAAGGAAACAAATTTGAATTTTTATTGATCAACGTTGCTAGTAAAGTGCCAAGAAGATTAAAATCTGTCATAAATAGAAAATCAATATTGATTTATTTTAGGATTTTAAAATAGATTTATGAGTATTTATAGGACAATTTTGACGGTATACACTTTAAGAAACATTGAATATAAAAACAACATTTTATTTTTTGAAGAAAGATCGAGCCAGACGGGCTTTTTTCATAGAAAATCGGCAAGTCCGATGTTTCAGTTTTTTAAGCCCCGGGCGTCGGGCTTTAGGAGTTTTCAACCCCTGATATTTAGAGGAAATAATTGTTGATTTCAAAATATATAAGGGGCATAAGCTCAGCCATAGGTGGTATGCAGTTTTTATTTGTTATAACCTCCACCAAAACAACCGGGTCTGTTTGATGTTCGTCCAGTTAACTTTGGTTTCCAGAAGGTAAATAAAAAATCTTTCATCCCATTACATGAATAGAACTTTCGGGTCATTAAAATCACAACAGTACTAAAATTGCATAAAATGTTTGTACGCTGCACGATTCCAGCATCCGCTGCATAGTAGTCAAGTGGAATCCGATATTGACCTGGTTTTTATGTTTTAGACAATCAGAAAATCCATCTTTATAAATTCATTCGTCCAATCTAATCGATTGTATTAATTGTATTGTACACAATTCATTGACATCTTCTACACATACATCGTGTATGTATAGAAATTGATTCATTTATACTCTTCTCAATATTTGAAACTGGAATTTCAGGATTATCAGCAAATTGATATCCAAATAAATAAATAAAATATTAAGTGTAACTAGCATTACATCAATTACATAATGTAAGCATGTGCTTAGTAGAAAAGGCATCCTCTGTTTCTCTGATCAAGGGATATGGTGGTTTTATTCATGTAATAACACAATTCATGACTTTGATATACAGTCGCAATCAGGATTTATCAGCACTCAAAAAATGTATATTCATATTACATTTTCTATGGCCGATAAATCCTGATAGTGACCTATATCAAAGTCATTAATTGTATATTGTTACTTATAGGTGGGTAAGAAACTGGAGGAAATCAATCAAAGGTCAAGGTCACAGTCGACAGCATTAGAAATTTCACAAAAAAAGATGTTTCCTGACAATAAATAAAAAAGTTTTCGTTTGATTTCAATGCAACTTTGAGATATTGTTTCATATCAGGTGGATAAGCCTGTTGATTTTTCAGAAATTCTGTCTAATTTCAAGGTCATAGACACTATAAAACATTAGATATTTTCACAAAAAGATGTGTTGGGATGATAATTCAAAAAGTTTGCACTCAATTTCAATGAAACTACAAATGTTACAAATCAGATGGTTAAGAAGCCTATTGATGCTGGAGGAATCCCCTCTAAGGTCAAGGACACAGTTGACAATATGGATTAGAAAGAATAACTCAAAGGGACATAAATAAATGCACAAATATGCGGTCAAAAGAAAGTGATTAGGGTTCAAATATGTATAAATAAATTAACGTTGCAAAACCTGTAATTAAAAATAAAAGATGACATGTTTCATTTAAAAAACAGATTGATGCGCACATAAAAAGATTGATAGATTTATGATGCAAATAACTGTTACTGGCAGGGATTTTTTTTTATCTTAATGATATCAAGATGTTTTTGTCTAAATAATAAGCAAATGTTTGTCTGGCGATACACTTAATGTCAATGCATAACATATATACATGTATGAGTACAATGAACTTAAAAACACAACTGTAGATCCACATGCTTTTCAGAAAGTATAATTGGGGATAAAAGAGCTAGACCAATATAAACGAAATTAAAATTGATTTAATTCTGTTTAAAAAAAATCATGCACATTTAAAATTGTTTTGAAAATATAATTCTGACCGAAATAGAAAAAAATGAAAATAGAAGGTTTCCAGTTCGGCGCAATATTGCATTAAATTGTAAAATGAAAGAAGCTGCATTTGTGCTGACAAAGCTCACTTTCAGACTTTCAGCATTGCAATAAATGGAATAAAACAATTTTTTTAAGTTGAAACCACAGAAGATCATTTAATTTGTTTTGAAATATACATTGATGATGTACATTGTATTTCGATAAAGACTGGCAAATTATTTGTGCATGCCTCAATGTTTCAAAACAAACGATAAAGTGTTAAGTTTTAAGATTGAACACATTTTAATTTTGTAGTAATGAGAAAATCAAGACATTACAAGTAGTTGGTTATTAAGTTCCAAAAAACAACAGATAAAAAATATTTTCTACTCCCTGAAAAATCGAAAAACACTATCTTACAACCTGAAGTCGGTTGTTTTACTTGCAATGATATCTTGTCATAGTTAAATTAATTGTGTTGTTTTGTTTAACCTTAACAAAATATTAGTATAGAATTTTCCATATATCTTAAAATACTACATGTATATCTTGGTGACATTATATCGTGGGTTGCCTTGTTAACATTGATTGATTGATGGATGTTTGCTTTACATGTACAAATGTACGTCCAGCGAGCAGTATTGCAGGGATATAAGGACAAGAACAAGTTAATAACAAACAACAAATCACCGGTAAAAGAGTGGGATGGGACACGGGGAACAGTTTTGACTGCCACTGGAAAAGTATGGAGTATTAGGTAGGGGCGGAGAATTATGCCTTTTCCAGCGGCTACAATGAGCATGCTCTTTTTTCAAAATCTACATGTACAAAAGGGGTCTTTATCATGCAAGGAGCGTGGCACTCTCCAAACATGTTGACCCACTGATAAGTTACAGACATGCTTGTTATACATGTAAAACACAATCCACATTATTTCTTTTCTAGGTCATATAATTGTTGCCACACCTGGTAGATTGGAAGCCTTGCTGGAGAAGAACATCGGAAACTGTAACCTAGCAGGCAGAGTTAAGTCCCTTGAAGTTTTAATTCTTGATGAAGCGGATGTGTTACTAGACATGGGCTTTGAAGCCAGCATTAATACAATTTTACGTTATCTTCCTAAACAAAGGCGGACTGGACTGTTTTCTGCTACTCAGACGGATGAGGTAGAAAAACTTATCAGGGCTGGACTACGTAATCCTGTTAGAATTAATGTAAAGGAAAAAAAGACGGATGAAACTACAGTTCAACGCACACCATCAACTTTACAGAATTACTACATGGTGGCTGAATGTGACGAGAAGTTTAATCATTTAGTGGACTTCCTTCATTGTCACAAACAAGAAAAAGTTATGGTCTTCTTCAGTACTTGTGCTGGTGTGGACTATTTTTCAAAATGTTTACAGTGCATATTAAAAAATCATCAGGTAACAAATGAACTTTTCTAACTTCTACATACATGTACTAATCCTGGTTAACTATTACCTTTCTTGTACTTATCCAAGGTAAAGATATAGTTTCTAGGATAAAAAACCTAAAACAGTCAGTATTTTCAATGAACATTTTCAGAAATCAACACATTTTTTGTTTTCTGGACTTTAACAGCCTTACTATTTTTATACCCCCGCTCGACAGAGTCGGGGGTATATAGTGGTCCTCATGTCCGTCCGTCCGTTCGTCCATCCACATTTAGTTTCCGGATGATAATTCAAAAAGTTTACATCCGATTTGAATGAAACTTTGGGATATTGTTATATATCAGGTTGGTAAGAAGCCTATCGATTTTGGGGAAAATCCGTCAAATTTCAAGGTCACAGTCCACGAAAAACGTTAGAAATTTTAACAAAAAAGTTGTTTCCGGACAATAACTCAAAAAGTTTACATCCGATTTGAATGAAACTTTGGGATACTATCATATATCAGGTTGGTAAGAAGCCTTTTGATTTTGCGGGAAATCCGTCAAATTTCAAGGTCACAGTCCACGAAAAACGTTAGAAATTTTAACTAAAAAGTTGTTTCCGGACAATAACTCAAACAGTTTGCATCCGATTTGAATGAAACTTTGGGATATTGTTATATATCAGGTTGGTAAAAAGCCTTTTGATTTTGGGGGAAATCCGTCAAATTTCAAGGGGACAGTCCACGAAAAACGTTAGAAATTTTTACAAAAAAGTTTTTTCCGGATGATAACTCGAACAGTTTGCATGTGATTTGAATGAAACTTTGGGATATTGTTATATATCAGGTTGGTAAGAAGCCTATCGATTGTGGGGGAAATCCGTCAAATTTCAAGGTCACAGTCTACGAAAAACATTAGAAATTTTAACTAAAAAGTTGTTTCCGGACAATAACTCAAAAAGTTTGCATCCGATTTTAATGAAACTGTAAAATATTGTTATATATTTTGTTGGTAAGAAGCCTATTGATTTTGGTGGAAATCCATCAAATTTCAAGGTCACAGTCCACGAAAAACGTTAGAAATTTTCACAAAAGCCGGGGTATCAGCGATCGCTAGATCGACTTTGTCTAGTTAATTTCTATTTGCCTGCATATATGGTTCATTTTGTTTCATAGCATGTTCATTTTGTACCATAAAAACAACAATTTTGTACCATGTCAGATTCATACCATATGTAAATTTCATTGGTAGATATATATACTTGAAACTGACAATTTCATACCGTAACGTGGAATTTTCATTGTAAAATTATTGAAATATTTTTGAGACCATTCATAAATTATGGATTTTTTGCTTTTAATTTTTTTTATTAAAATAGCTACTCTGTTACAATATTTACACATCAATAAAAAATTACATAATTGCAAGATAATGTTCTTAAATTTGGCAAATTTGACTGATTGAGATCTCATTACTGAAGTATGTCCAAGAAGAATTTCTACATATAGTCTTCCTCCATTTCGTTTGCACATTTTTAGTTTTACAGGAAGCTTCTAAAATTGTGGCCAATTAATTTTGGGATTAAAGACCTCTCTTGATAAGGACTTTCATAATTTTAGTGATAAATTATTATTGGTCTGTTTAATTTAAACATTATATTGTAAGTCTATGATTGGTTATAAAGAGTAATAATGATTGTTAAAACTATCATTTTGATTGACTCTTTTGAAGGTAAACTTGGCTTAGATCTATGGACATTAATTTTGATTTACTAGTATAATGATTGAGTGAAACTTGGCTTGGTCCTATTTCATCTACATAGACAATTAAAAATCATTGTTTCATCTAGCAACCCGCATTATCCTCCTTTTAAAAATTCACAAAGCTGTTTCTGTATATTTTGTTAAATTGGTAAATTCATATATATTTCCTTTATTTTCATTGAAACTCGTAAATTAAAACATACTCCTAAACTTATCTATACTGCTATTTGAAATATGAAAAAATCAAAGGACACACTTAAGTCTGGTACGAAACGGCCAATTTTGAAATGGCGTGTGGTACGAACTGAAAAAATCTTGGTATGAAATGGTAGATTTTGGTACAAAATGGACATGGTACGAAACAAGAAGATACTGTATGGATTGCTGAAGGTTTTGTTTTCATGCTGTACATTTACGAAGATTTCTCTCCCAATGGAAACCTTATGCCATGATAAAGCTGAAAAAATGCTGAAAGTGTTGTTGAACCCATCCAAACAAACAAATAATCTATTGTCTTGTTAAATGTTATGTATTGTTAAACATGTTAAATACAAGTTTGGTGAAAGTTAAACATACATTTAATGCATGCAAGTTTGTAAATAAACAGAAAAAAAAAATGTTCATGTATATTATTCTGTAAAGTTTATCATGTTATTCAGCAAACGCTTCTGTAATCATGGAGTAAAATAATTTGATTTATTTTGGGAAAATTAATATTTGTAGTTTGTAAGTCATTTAAGAAAATTGTTTATATTTTTTATTTATAAACTCATAACTGCTTCATGGTTTTTGAAGACATGTGTATTGGTATTTGTAAGCCTGCCCATTTTAGATTGTTTTTACCAATATTTTCAGAATTGCCACTTAACTCATAATTCTTATAATTAATGTACACAGAAAGGCATCTTCAGACTCCAATGTATTTAGAATGGCCCAGAATATTCATCTCTCAAGACTCCAAGGTATGTGGAATATCCCAGAATAACTATTCCTTATGAGTCCAATGTATCTGGAATGGCCCAGAACATTTCTGTACAATGTTTCATTGAACATTCTATTTTGATGTTTATTTCTTTAATTTTCAGGTCTTGAGTATTCATGGCAAACTAAAACAAAAGCGAAATAAGATAATGGAAAAATTTAGAAAGCTCCCGAATGGACTGTTACTATGTACTGATGTAATGGCCCGAGGAATCGACTTTCCTGATGTTAACTGGGTTATACAATATGATCCTCCAAAATCAGCTGAATCATTCGTACACAGATGTGGTCGGACTGCACGAATTGGAAATACAGGAAATGCTCTGGTTTTCTTGTTACCTTCAGAGGAAACATACATAAAATTTATTGAAATTAATCAGAAAGTGATACTGAAACCTTACGAAAAGAAAACAGACGTCCATAATTATTTACCAAAATTGAAAAATATGGCATTAAAGGACAGGGCTATGATAGAGAAAGGTGCCAGGGCATATGTGTCTTTTGTCCAGTCCTATATTAAACATGAGTGTAGTATGATATTCCGTGTAAAACTATTGGACTTTGGTAAATTGGCAACTGGTTTTGGACTTGTAAGAATTCCCAAGATGCCAGAGTTGAAAGGAAAAGTAATCGAAAATTTCCAGCCCGTAGAAATAGACTTGTCAGCTATACCTTACAAGTATATATTTATTTTGATATTTTGATAACATGTTATTTAAATTATTGATAACAAGTGAAACTTTTGAACACTTATACACGTAGAATTAGTGCAGATTCAAACATTCATAATTAGTGAAAATGACAGCAGCTTCAAACATGTAGGGGCCTCTTTCGCCGAGTGGTTAAGGTAGTTCGTCTACTATTGATCACGTGGTCTGTCAACACTGAGATTGCAGGTTGGAATCTCACTGCAGGCAGGGTGTACTCGACTCCAATCTTAATTGACAAGGATTGCCAGTTCCCCCCCCCCCCATAAAAACTGGACACCATGATATAGCTGAAAAATTGCTGAAAGTGGCGTTAAAACACCATTAAAACAAACAAACAAAGAAACATTCAAACACTGTGAACAAGTTTAACTTCAAACATGTATACAAGGAGAACAAATGCAACTTTAAAAACATTTATACACAGAGGACAAATGCAACTTCAAACATTCATACACTGAGAACGAGTGCAGCGACTATAATTTATACATTGAGAACAAATGCAACTTCAAACATTCATACACTAAGAACGAGTGCAGTGTCAAATATTTATATAAACTTTCGATAAGTAGTGTTTCATTTTCTAGAGATAAAAGCAGAGAGAAAATTAGACTGAAAAATATTGCTGAAGGAACAGAATCAAAGAAAAAAACACAGAAGTCAAGACCACCAAGATCTGAAGCATGGTCAAATAAGAAAAATAAAAAGGAAAGAAGACAGCAGAGACGGGAAATAAAAACCAAGAATCAGAAAAGAAAATTGGAAAACCAGAATGCTGCAGAGGAGGATGATTTAGAAAGTGATTTTAAAATGTTGAAGAAGCTTAAAAAAGGAAAGGTAATTACGAAAACCACCCCAAAGGTTTGATCCTAAAACAATGATTTATGGGGATTAGTAATAAATACATGTTTTATAGTTTTTCTGAAAATTATACATTATAAATATCCTTTAAGCACATTTTTTGAAATCTTGAGGACTTTTATGTGCTTTCCATAAGCTCATTGTGCATGTCAGTATATAGTACTGCTTGTAACTAACATGATTATTTATAATAATCATGACTTATTATACTTCTATACTTTATACTGTCTCCTTTATGTTTTCCCATATAAGATACTGGTAACAACTGAATCGTAAACCTTTCCAGTTTAAAGATATCCATAAGTTGTATTGTTTGTTTTTTTTTAATGGTGTTTAACGCCACTTACAGCAATTTTTCAGCTATATTGTGGCGTCCAATTTTTATTGGGGGAGGAAGCTGGAGTACCCGGAGAGAACCCCCGACCTGCGGTAGGAAAACTAGCAATCCTTGTCAATTAAGATTGGAGTCGAGTACACCCTGCCTGCAGTGAGAATTGAACCTGCAATCTCATCCATAAGTTGTAGCTTATACAGGAACAGATTGACAAAGTTTTTTCACAAAACCTGCTTTCATCTCTGTGTCAAGTTTCTCGCCATTATATCTTGGAAATAGTAAAGCCTACCCATGGCTCAAAAAGGGGTTGGATCACATTTAGGGGATGGATTCTCAATAACGATCATCAAAATTATAAACAAAAATGTTATGATACATTATACCTTAAGTCAAGGGTCCGGAAACGGTCATATTTGCCGGACATGACCGAAATTTATACTAAAATGACAGACTACGATTTGCTCAAATCGGACATCTAAAAAGTAATATTTTACATGCAATAATCACTTGTTGGACTTAATCCCTTTAATTTCTTCTATGTCGAAATATTTGTATTAAAAAATCAACCCTAAGGCTATTTCCTGTCACTGACATGTCAATTGACCACCGACCGGTGATTACGTAATAGGTAAACAGGTGGTGACAGATCTGTTTCATCCATATCGTAAACATACTATTCAACAACATTTTGATATACAGAGACTGAATATAATAGATTGTTTCTATTCACATTTCTAAGAAAATAAGACAACTTTACAGTACACGCAAGAAAAACGTGCGGTCAAAATTGTACACTACGCAAGCGCCAATGTAACTAAACGTTACATAAATCAAAAGAAAACCAATTTGAAGAAAAATTCCTTGAAAATAATGGGAACAAAAATGATTATTCATTTAACAATAAAAACATGTTAAAAGAATCCATTGCAGAATTATGGATAAATTCAATTCTGGTCCGAACTTGTTGCAATTAGGTGACAACTTCCTATTTCCGGTAAATGAAAAACTCGCCAGGATATTCATCAAAACAATGTTGTTTGCCATTATTTTGTTGCATAGACAACATGTCATCTTACAATAAAGATTTTTTAGGCAGGAGATTGTATTTCTACATATATTTTCGCTTACTCATACTATCGTGGCGAAACGTACCGACGTGCAAACACGTATCTGTACGAAACGACCCCAGACCAATATTCACTACCATGGAATATGGTAATTTCTTAGGGGGAAAAATGACCGAAATGGGCAGGGAAAACTTCCGGACCCCTGCCTTAAGTGCATGTTGCCATGGATACTTGTGCTCCTATCTTCTCAAAAGCTTAACTGAATTACTTCAAGTCTTCAAACATAATTTAAAAAGTTTTCCTGCAAAATACTGAGGACTTTTTATTTGAAACTTGTTATAGAATACATGTACTGGGGTATTCATAGTTATAATCTATCTATTACATGCAATAATTTTTAAATGTCTATTTCAGATATCACTTGAAGAGTTTGATAAAGAATTTTTGGATGTATCGGACAGTTCAGATAACTTATGAACAGTTTTATAAAGAATTCACGGACACATTTGACAGTTAAATTAACCTGTAAAAAGTTTTATAAAGAATTCATGCCATCGGCCCTAGCACCAAATATACAAGATACATACAATACAATACAAATATGGAAGTTATATTGTTAATCTCTTAAATCAGTGTTTTTATGATTGGAATGATCAAGTTTACTATTATTTTAAAATATCACAAGTTATCAATACATTTAAGAAATTTCATGCATATTACTAATATATTATCCAGTAGCTTCAATAATGAAGCTCCTTTTTTGTATGGACGGAGCTACAAAGAGGTCCCATTACTCATAATGTTGCAGCTGGGAGTGATTCACACCTGAGGGATGTATGCATATAATCAGCTATTAAACCGTTTCCCTGGTTTGGTACATAATTTTTTATGTCTTAACAGTTTATCTGATATTTCTATAACATCTTATATCGTTAGTTTTACACTTTATTCGTAATCATGGCATTGTTGACAAAATTTGAATTCCCCAAAAAGCATAATTTCTTAATTGATTTTGGTAAAAAAAAGTTGTAGCTCTCATAGAGCAGAACAATTAAGTAATGTATCTTTTTCTCTAGATCTAATAACTTTCAAGATTTTGAGGAAAAAATGGCAAAAATCATCAATTTCGACAATTAAAGGGCAATAACTCCTACAAGGAGTCATCCTACAACTTTGACCCAATGGAGTGTTTGGTAGAGCTTTCGATGCCAATGAAGGCATGTCTCTAAGGTTTTCCTGTATCTGTTATACTTTTTGAACTATAAGCCAAAAACTGTATTTTGACCCCTCTGTTCTATTTATAGCCATGGCGGCCATGTTGGTTGGTCTGAGGCCATGATTTGTGCAAACTTGGTAGAGGACATTTTACTGATGATGTGTGCAAAGTTTCAAAGCAATCACTTAAGTGGTTTTTGAGGAGATTTTTAAAGAAAAGTTAACGACGAAGGACGCCAAGTGATGGCAATAGCTCACCTGACCCTCGGGTCCTCTACATTATTGTAGCTAATTATCCAGGACCTCTTAATTTAAAGTTTTTGGCTCAGATTAAAAATTCAACATGGCAGCCAGGGCAGTAAACATGTTACAAGGTCGGAAATTTTAAAAACTCTGACAAACAATGAATGGCGATATTGTTGAAATGTATTAAATATTTATTAGATGTAAGGTGGACCAACTGCTTCTTCTTAGAAACTTTCAAACACATTTAAACTATCATGCAGAAATGAAGCCACGATAGTTCTCTTAAAATTTGGAGTTTTTAGTGCCGATTGAAATTAATGTCTTCCAGGGCATACTGATTAAAATTGTGACAAACTTATTGGCAGATTAAATTGTGATTCTCTAGAAATGTATTAAATGTAAATCAAATGATCCTCTACTAATTTGAAGTGTTTGGTGCAAATCCTAAATCCAAGATGGCCACCATACATAGCTTAATATAGGACTTGATATAGTAAATCTATACAAACAGCTTTTCAGAAGCTATCTCTTTGAAGTATATGTATCTTGTGTTTTTCTTGTTTTAAAAAGAAAATAATCTTGTAGGCCACCAAGTCAACATTACCAAATTTGTCCGGGCTAGAAGGTCCCTTACCACAAATTTATTTGATTACCTAGGATATGAAGTCAGAATTTAACCGGAGTGATATGACAGGTACCACATGTGCACCTGGACTTGCCACCAGTTTGTGGTAGGGTTCATGTTACACAACGTTTGTTTTGTTGCTGTCTTTTGTTTGGCCGTAATTTTGTCTGTCCTCAACTTGTTAAATTAATACTCGTCAGCGTCTTCTTGTTTCTTGATAAATAACAAATGATTGTTAAAAGCCATTTTGAGCCTGAGAAGAGCACATTTCAAATATTGTCCAATAGCCTGACCATGATTAATTCAATTAATACCAATAGTAGATTGTTTGAGCAAATGTTTAGCTATATAATTTCATAGTTTTTATGAGAAACGGAATTGGTCAATCATTATCATAAGGCATTGCAGAACAGCACAACTTTCATGAAGTCATGCTCACTCTGAACCCCAGTGTTGACATCCCAGATGACTATTATCTACATCATTATGCTCCTAAACATTGTCTGAAAGTAAAACATGTCCTGAATCTCATTGACGGATACATGTATGGACACATTCTAAAACCAATTGATAAAATACTTGTATCGACATGCCCTTCTATAGCCTGTCTAGGCCTTGGTGAACATGTGGTTAAGGCAGTTTGTCCGACATTGTGTCAACTCTGAGGTTGTCTGTTTGAGCCTTACTGCCGACAGGGTGTGGTCAACATCAAACCAAAATTGAAACATCGAACATAAATAGACAAGGCCTTCCAGTTTTCCTATCAAATTTTTCATCGGAAATTCCCACGTTCCTCACCCAATAAAAACTGGATGCCATGTTACTGCTAAATAATTACTGAATATGTCATTAAACCCCATTTAAACAATAAAAACAGGTATAGACTCATTCGAAGCCAGTCGATACATGCATTGGCAATTAATTCACTCCGAGACCATACCGACGGGGTTAACAGCTGCCAAGTGAGTCCCCAGGTGTTGTATAAGGATGCCATTTCATTTGTCGCCGTCAGGTTATAACAGAAGGCTTGACCATGGACCAATGTGGGTAATGTGTTTGGAGACTGCCACGCTCCTTGCGCGATTCCTACCCCCTTTTTGTAGAGTATGTTGTAACTTGTTCTCCAATCAATCAATCTAAACTTGGTTAATGATTGCATATATTGACACCTTGCTTTAATGACAATAAACAGTTGTAAACATGATTATTCTGATATTCTGACCTATTTTCTGGTAATGAGTGTGCCATTCTTTGAGCATCATCTATTGTGTGATACCTTTGATCTATTACTGATGGTCTGTGTATTGGATACCTGCCTAGAATTACTCGCTCCATTTTATTGTCATATGGAACCAAAAATAAATCTCTATGGTTACAAGAATTTATTATAAACAAATACAGTATGCTAGGACCATGTTAATGATGTTCACAAGTAAATATTTGTCAATATCTGAAAGTTATTTTTAAAAGTGATTTTCTTCGTAGCACTCTCTGCAACCTTTAACAGCTTTCATGCATATTGTGTAACGATTTGACAACCTCGTTTGGTATTATAACCAGACCTCATTCACTATAATAACCAGACAACATGGACCACTTTTATTATGAATGCCTTGTAAAACCAGAACATACCTACAATTAAAAAGAATGAGAATCATTACAACCATCAAAATTCCAAACTGTGATGTCAGACCTTTCCAATGTTAATCTGACATTTAGCATTTCCCAGATTAATTTTATTTTTCAACAAAGAAATACAGCTTTATTAAATAAATGTATTGCTACATGTAATTAATGACACAAATTAAATATATCGTATTCCTTTGAGTCAATGTTAACAATTTTGAGCAAAAAAGTAAGTTACTCAAATATAATTTCCTAGTTTTGCATTACCGAGGTCTGCTCCATTGAAAAACAATGGACATCCGGGGACACCAAAAATGATCTTGTGGTCCAGATACCCGGGGACACCAAAAATGATCTTGTGGTCCAGATACCCGGGGACACCAAAAATGATCTTGTGGTCCAGATACCCGGGGACACCAAAAATGATCTTGTGGTCCAGATACCCGGGGACACCAAAAATGATCTTGTGGTCCAGATACCCGGGGACACCAAAAATGATCTTGTGGTCCAGATACCCAGGGACACCAAAAATGATCTTGTGGTCCAGATACCCGGGGACACCAAAAATGATCTTGTGGTCCAGATACCCGGGGACACCAAAAATGATCTTGTGGTCCAGATACCCGGGGACACCAAAAATGATCTTGTGGTCCAGATACCCGGGGACACCAAAAATGATCTTGTGGTCCAGATACCCGGGGACACCAAAAATGATCTTGTGGTCCAGATACCTTAAGTGCAAGTATATCAAATAATAAATCAAGTTTAAATAAAAAGTCATTACCTGCTTCGAAACATCTTTTATGATCTAGTACATATTTTCATTATAAAGGCTTTCAATTTGTTTTTAAAATAGTCTGGAAGAAACGTCTTAGAAAAAATTGTTGTTTAAATCCTTGCCCTGACCATGATCTAGACCCATCTATTTGTCATTGTAACTGGGCAGGGATACTTAAATTAGGAATTTTCAAGAAGTATTTTATGATCTAGTACATATTTTCATTATAAAGGCTTTCAATTTGTTTTTAAAATAGTCTGGAAGAAACGTCTTAGAAAAAATTGTTGTTTAAATCCTTGCCCTGACCATGATCTAGACCCATCTATTTGTCATTGTAACTGGGCAGGGATACTTAAATTAGGAATTTTCAAGAAGTATTTTATGATCTAGTACATATTTTCATTATAAAGGCTTTCAATTTGTTTTTAAAATAGTCTGGAAGAAACGTCTTAGAAAAAATTGTTGTTTAAATCCTTGCCCTGACCATGATCTAGACCCATCTATTTGTCATTGTAACTGGGCAGGGATACTTAAATTAGGAATTTTCAAGAAGTATTTTATGATCTAGTACATATTTTCATTATAAAGGCTTTCAATTTGTTTTTAAAATAGTCTGGAAGAAACGTCTTAGAAAAAATTGTTGTTTAAATCCTTGCCCTGACCATGATCTAGACCCATCTATTTGTCATTGTAACTGGGCAGGGATACTTAAATTAGGAATTTGCAAGAAGTATTTTATGATCTAGTACATATTTTCATTATAAAGGCTTTCAATTTGTTTTTAAAATAGTCTGGAAGAAACGTCTTAGAAAAAATTGTTGTTTAAATCCTTGCCCTGACCATGATCTAGACCCATCTATTTGTCATTGTAACTGGGCAGGGATACTTAAATTAGGAATTTTCAAGAAGTATTTTATGATCTAGTACATATTTTCATTATAAAGGCTTTCAATTTGTTTTTAAAATAGTCTGGAAGAAACGTCTTAGAAAAAATTGTTGTTTAAATCCTTGCCCTGACCATGATCTAGACCCATCTATTTGTCATTGTAACTGGGCAGGGATACTTAAATTAGGAATTTTCAAGAAGTATTCAAATACGGTAGGTATGAAGGCATTGGGTGGAGAATATCTGCCAACTATAAAGCAATTGTATGGTTGATAAGTAAATATAACAAGTGTCTTCCAGACAACCCCCATCCCTAAAATACATATATTTCTAATGAAAAAGCACACATTTGAAATGATACCAATTCACAGTATTTCACAAAGAGAAATGAGTACTTAATGTTCTGTGTGCATTTATGGTGTCAAAGGAACAGCCACTGAGATAAGACGCTTAAGAATTATACTTGAATACTTGTTAGGATGGAAATAATTTTTGAAATAATGAACGGAATAGATTTCCAGGCCACAGTTCCTCTGTTATAACAACCTTATGAACCACTGTGTCTTCATCTTCCTTGTCCTGCAAAACAAACAAGACAAAAGCAGAATGTGTAATACTGAAGACCTCGAAATTAAGTACCCTGAAACAAAGTTTGATTAAGATTAGCTTTCAAGTATGGAGCTGATCAAAATCCTTCACAAATCTCAGCACTAAATCAGGCCAAGAAATATGCAAATCTAGCCCAGCATGTGAAATTCTTATTTGGAATTATAACCCTCTGTAATAAACCTTTATTGCTTATTTACCATAGAACCAAATTAATTTGTTAGTTTACACAAAAAGGGATGCCTTATCATTTTCTTTGCTACTTTCACAGTTATATTCCAAACCAAAGAGAAAGAAGATGACATATAAATGTTCCTTACTACTATTATTGTATACAACTGACTAAGAATGCAACAGCTGCAAGTAATATTGACCAAACAGTCAACAGATCTA
Organism: Limnoperna fortunei; assembly: GCA_944474755.1. Taxonomy (NCBI): domain Eukaryota; kingdom Metazoa; phylum Mollusca; class Bivalvia; order Mytilida; family Modiolidae; genus Limnoperna; species Limnoperna fortunei. The sequence continues at coordinate 13,811,942 of OX104112.1, forward strand.
TTTTGTTTAACATAATTTCTCATCATCTCGGCTTAGGTACATGCAGAGAATATTAACCGATAACAATTCAGTTTTCATCCCAGCTTTACACACGGATTGGTCTGCAATACGCTCTCGTCTTAAAACAAGAAATGGCTAAAAACAAAACTCATGCCTATGTAAACATTACATCATGGTGTGTTCCATGGCGCTGCACTCCCTGTCCCAGCCTGTGTCCACAGCTTCTTAACAGGTGGATTTTGTGCAAAAGAAAAAATGAAATGAAATAAGTCAATTAGTTTCAGTTGTCAATTTATTATACAGTCTTGTTTTAGGCAAAAAAAAAAGCAAGAAACATTTTGTGTTGATGCAATATTTTGAATTTTGTTCTGGGGACTAATTTTTTTTTTTTACAGAATTGCATTTAGTTTGTAAAGTTTCAAGTACAGATGTTTCAAGACTGGTTATAACTAGTTTTATTTAAATAAAGACCAGTTGTAGCTGGTTTTATGTAAATCAAGACCAGTTGTAGCCTGTTTTATACACAGGTTATTGTGAGGCACCATTCTGCCATAATTTTCCATAACTATGTTAAAGGAGTTCACAAGTATAAATTGATCCAATTTTTGTTTATCAACAAACAGTTAAAAGATCCAATTTTTGTTTATCAACAAACAGTTAAATGAACCTCGTAGTTTATTCCTAGTTTACTCAACCAGAAGATTTTTATTACCATAAGTTTCTTTCAATGCTGAAAGTGTCATAAGCCCAGTTTTAAGAGACTACAAGTTTTAGCAAGTATTGAAGAATGTAGGCAGCTATATATATTCAGGATGTTTGATTAGTGATGTCTTTGACCAAACTGCTGAACTAAAAATAAACTTGTTTACTAAACATCAAATGTTTTCCAATCTTGAATTATAGGAAGTCAAAACTTACATAACAACTCAATTTAATAACAGTTCTACATCAGTAAATTCAAGTAAACTATGAAAGAGGAAGAAAAAACTATCTGAAACTTGAATGTATTCAATACGAATGGCAAATTGTTCATGTTATCTCCACTATGATTGTCTTCTAAAATGTTTTGTTTGAATGGTGTTTAAAGCCACTTTCAGCAATTTTTCAGCTATATCATGGTGTTTAGTTTTTATTGCGGGAGGAAGCCAGAGTACCCGGAGAAAACTCCCAACCTGCGCTAGGAAAACTGGCAATCCTTGTCAATTAAGATTGGAGTCAAATACACCCTTCCTGCAGTGAGAATCGAACCCGCAATCTCAGTGTTGACAGACCACATGATCAATAGTAGACGATCTACCTTGACCACTCTGCCACCGAGGCCCCTCTTCTAAAATGATAAAAAAATGTAAGTGACTATTACGAATAAGAAAACATCCTTCTACAAACATAACCACTGTCCAATCCTTTAAATCTGACAAGAAATGAATCTAACAACATTGAATATTAAATATCCACCTCTGATGGCCCCACCGATATAAGAGGCCAAAGGTCATCAACAAAGGTATGCGACACATCACCCTGATATTATCTACCCACATACTGAATATCAAAAGCCTACCTCAAAAGATAAAAAAGGTATAGCCCGAACAGAATTTGTTTTGGACAGAGGGACTCGCAAACTAACAGAAAGACTGATCACTAAAGGACGTCCGCCACTAATTTGCGGGTTATTACCACCAAATTTAATCTAAATCTGTCAAGATTTAAATGTAACACATACAGGGTTATTAACACAGATTCAATTCAGCTTTTCCACCAAATTTTATCAAAATCTGTCAAGAAATAAATGTAACAACCATAGAATATAAAGGGTTATTACCACATAATTAATTCGGCTTTACCACCAAATTTGACACCAATAAGACAGGAAATCTGGTAATCGGTCTTTTTTTTTATTTCCACTATCAGAATTTTTCCTGCATGAAAAAAAGTACATAATCAACAAAATATACATCCAATGTTACAAATACCAACAATTTACACAATGTAATGAATACAATAAAAATCATAAACATGTTTTCAAACAATCTTCTTCATAACATGTACATCTAAAATTCTTTACTTTCCTAAATTCCTTGGTCATAAAATTTCAAAAATAATTTCTCTACACACAAATATCTGAAATTATCATAACTGTATCTTTTCAATGGGTACAAAATATACATTAACGGAACCAAAACTTTGCCTCTTTTTACTGTTATTAAAAACAAGACCCCTGGCAAATGTGCAAATAATGGACTGAGCATCATATATTATTTTTTTTAAACATAACTCACTACAACAAGTGATGGTTCTACCTCATAAATCACTTATCTTATAATAACACTGTTAAAACATCAGAAATCACTCAGAATTCTCCAAATATCTGCAAAATAAACCCCAGTTCACATTTTTTTCACTTGAAAAAAAATCTGTTCATTTTATAAGAATTAAATGTTTTATGCAGAAGATTTAACTATTATATTTTTTTAATTTGAGTATATACTAACAGATTTTTAAACACTGATATTTGAAACAAGTCAAGTTTTAAAATGATATTACTGAACAATTTGTATAAAAAATTAATAAATTACAAAAAATATTTGTTTACCAGAAAATAAGTACGCTAACTTACCTATCAGAAACCTGATAAAATAAATTCCATAAAAAAAAAATTTACTGGACCCCACCCCAACTTTTGTATGGTTACCTTTGCTCAACTCTTCAACTGATCTGAATTTAGGGAACAGTCTGTGATTGTACCACAGCCAACTGAAACACAAACACATAGGTTAGTTTCCATGGTAATTACATGCAACTTAGCCAAATCCACACTTTACATCAAATAACAGTACATGTACACATTTATATGTCAGAAAAAGAAATGTGTTATATGTAGAATACAATGAACAAAATCTATCGGATTTCTCACAAGATGACAAAACTGCAAAAATTTCCAAGAAGTTGTAGGCAACGAACCAAAAGTTACTGCTGGCAATTCTAAATTTTTACAAACATGTGCAAAAATTCATATCATAAGTTCAGTTCTCAAAAATCAGTCAACATCTAAACAAACTGTTCAAACACTTTCAGGTCTCTTACCCTTTTATATCCTATAACTTACAAACCATTGTCCTGATTCAGTCTTCATAATGCATTAATCCTAAGAATTTCGAACGAGCACTAATTACACAATTTAAATTTTTTCTTGAATGAAAGGATGCGTAAGTGCCTGATTGATGGTAATCCTTTTACTTGGGTCCAACATTAGAACTTTGTCTAACAAATCTTTTAGCTGCATCACTTTCTTAAGCTGATCCTCTGGTAATCTTTGAAATCCTACCATTTCTGACAATAGTCCTTTTGAAGGGTTGATTGTTGTTAAAACTGTTATCTTTTCCTACAAAATAGTTATTTTCAAAGCTCCAAATTTGTTGTAAACATTTACTGGGAGTGGACACAGAAAAATGTTTAGCAAGCATTCTGCATCAGTAGTGAAAGAAACCTTAATGAGCAAAATGTAAGTAATCATCATAATAAAAATATATAATATATAATATATAAGTGACATATAAGTAGGTGGAGTGTAATATATAATACATGGTTTTTCAGCGAAACTGACCCAATTAAAAAACTTGAAGGTAGTCACTGGACTGAAATTGAGGTTGTCATGCGACACCTGCCAGACATTTCATCATCAACCTATACACCAAATATTGTCATCCTACCATGCATAGTTACTTACAAAATGGCTTAATCCAATAACTCTAATGTAGGCACTGGACTATGAAATTGAGATCATGGTCAGGTGAAGAGTGACCTAATGACAAGTACTTAACATAAGCTACCATTGGACCAAATTTTGTTGAACTATGGCATAAGCTTACAAACATATAAAGCAAAATGTCCAGCATTGATGGCACTGCCAGATTCCCATATACATGTTTAGGCTCCAGTGACGATGATGGAGGCGAGACAAAAACTGAATTGACCAGTAGTCAAATACAAGAGTTGGTAAGGGAAAACTAAAATAAATAGAGGTCACATAAAGCAACAGACAACAAAGAAGCAATAGTATAGAGTGTGTATTTACTTAAATTAACATTGCCTTACTATACTAAAATGACACATCACACTGTAACACAAACCATGCCTGATCTTAATAGAAAAACACTGAGCAATTTTCACTAATGAATACATCACTCCCCATTCCTTTCATAGACAAGTCAATGTTGTGCTATGGTATACACCAAATATAAATGTAAAATATCAGGTGCATTATAGCACTATGTGACAAAGATTGTGTGAAAGTTTTATTAAATGTCATCAAGTGGTGTACGATGAGTTGGTATCTAGTTGTTTTGTACCTTGTCCATATCATACCATGTCAATATCGTATCAAAATTTACCATTTCATACCAAGATTTTGACCAGTTTATAGCATGCTATTTCCTCATCGACCATTTATGATTCAAGTGTGTTACTTGAGTATAATCATATTTATAATACTAGTATTGATAAGTTTTATTTGTTTGTATTAATTTATGAGTTGTTCTGAATGAAAATAAAATCATGCTACAAATCTTTGTTAACTGCACTGTAAAAAATGTTAAAGGAAATGCGGGTTGCCTGTTTAAACAATGATGTCCTTGTAGATGAAATAGGTCCAAGGCAAGTTTCACTCCATCAGGAGTCCTTCCAAATGAGTTTTACAAATCATTATCACTCTTTATAACCAATCGTTGACTTAAAATCAAATTCTGCTCAAATTTAACTGCCCAATGATTCATCACTTAACAAGAAAGTCCTTATAAAAAGGGCTCATTATTGCCCCAAAATAATTGGCCATAATTGCTGTTGTGCCAGTGTGATACTTGGTTGTTATGGAACTGATAACATCAATTTTTTTCTGGTATTTGAAAAAATTAACTTATTTCAACTAGAAAAGAAACAAGATTGAAACCTACAAATAGCAAAATCTCAAATTACACAATAACATTTCCAAAATGGTCTCAAAAAATTCCAATAGACAATATTATATTAAAATTTGCATAAGGTTTGAAATAGTCTCAAAATATCTCAACAAGTAATTTACATTTAAAATTTCATATGGTACCAAAGTGGCCGTGGTACTTGACTCTTCCATATGGTATGAAATTGCCAGTTGTAAGTACAGCATAATCACCATTGAAATTAACATATGCTATGAAACCGTCATAGTATGAGAGACTGTTTTTTATGATACAAAATGGACATTGTACGAACAGACTATAAACGGATCAGTTGTGGATAAGAGATGGGTACCAGAAGGACAGATGGACAGACACCACAAAACCTCAACCATTATAATCCCATCCCCTTTTTTCAAGTGGAGGTATAGTAAAATAATAGGACCACTAGAAATACAGATATGATTCCTTCTCATTATTTCTATAGTCTGCTAGACCAAGAACAGATGTTTGCCACTAAACAGGTCACTTACCCTGTGAGTCACCTTGTCCACCTCATGGTACAAAAAGTTGTAGTTGCCATCAAAATGGTTGTCTTTAAACATACCCTTACGAATGACCTTGTGAGGCATTTTACCCTTGACATCCATCATAAACTTGAGCATTTCATTGTTGGAGGTCCCGGGAAATAAGATCTTTCCTGTGTACAACTCGTACAGGGTGGTTCCAACAGACCACATGTCAATGCCATGATCGTATCCCATTCCCAAAACTGTAATATACATATACATGATGGTCAATCTATTTACAGCAGCTTTAACTCTGGAGTCTTCTGAAAGCTTTTACGTAGAAAAAAATCAAGCACCAATATATTTTTAATGTTCAGTAACCAGTATTCAGATAAATAAGGGATGTTAACGATACCAGTTTCTTACAATCTGATCCCTACCACAAAACTTGAGTCCATTATGCTGTATGCTGCTGCAAGTTCCTATTGTATCATAATGGAGGCAATATGTATTTATATTACTTTACGGTGTAATAAAACTTATATATCCTACACGTTTTTTGATTTGTCACTATTTTTATTTACTAAACACCAGGTTTTACTTAGGATTTTTAAACCATTAATCACTTTTGTGTGCGACCATTTTTAAGATCTAATATGTGTGTATATTTATTTATATGTATAAATGCATGCAAGATCATTAATTAATGAATACAATAAACATCAATAAATATTAAATATTTTCTAGCACCATTATTATGTATTCAATATAATATTGCCATAGAAAATATATGTAAGCAGATTTAAATGAAAACCTTTAAAAGTGATTGCCAAAATATTCATTTTTGTTTATGTATAAATTTTTACAAGTCATTTAAATTCTAGAAGCATCGTATTTTGCAATCTCCGACACCGAGTTCATATCCGATCCGAAAACTGTCGGTATTATTCTTTGAACTGGTTTCCGATAGTATTTTAACCTACGCTTATATACAAAGTAAAGCACGCCGGGACTAGCGTAAACAAATGGGGCGTACATGATAAACACGAGGCTATAACAAAAAAATGAAGATTTCTGATGATAATGGCATTAAAATTAAAAGGGGAAATAAGACGACTTTTTCAAAATGATAGAGAAATGATGAACAAGGCGATGTGGGACCACAATAAGATCGCCTGAGTTGCTATCCAACTGGCTATGCTTGATCGCCTGTGACGATGTGTACCCAGTAATTAAGTGATTAATTATCAAATAATATCTGATGGCATGTCTATTACATAATTACTTTGATTGCCTTGGGTCATAAACTTGTACCTTAGGTAAGATGTTTGGATTTACCTGTCCCCATATTGGCGATTTTGATGATGGAACATTTTGAAATTTCAAAATTTAAAGTGGCGAATTATGTTCAAAATATTTTCATTTCTGAAAAGGAATCGCCAATTGCGAAAGTGGCGAGCGCTAGCTAAATCACTGTAGACATTCTCTATCGAAGTTGTATAGAAATAATGAATAAGTGTGTTATTAATACTTGTGCTTCAAATGCTTAAAACTGATCCCATACATTTTTATTGTTACATTATTTTTGGAGCTAGGTAAGGAGTTATATCGGTGTCCGAGACATGCGATGCTACTTACTTATTTCTGGAGCTCTGTAGAAGCGACTGACTAGGTAAGGAGTAATATCATTGTCTGAGACATGCCATGCTACTTACTTATTTCTGGAGCTCTGTAGAAGCGACTGACTAGGTAAGGAGTAATATCATTGTCTGAGACATGCCATGCTACTTACTTATTTCTGGAGCTCTGTAGAAGCGACTGACTAGGTAAGGAGTTATATCGGTGTCTGAGACATGCGATGCTACTTACTTATTTCTGGAGCTCTGTAGAAGCGACTGACTAGGTAAGGAGTAATATCATTGTCTGAGACATGCGATGCTGATCCAAAGTCACACAACTTTAGTAACAACTTGGATTCATTAACCTGCAAACAGAAATTTGACAATAGGTAACACCATCTGTATTGGTATTATTTCTGTTATGTTACAGTAGATATCCTATCAGCTGGTCTATTTGAACATAGAAGTACATATATATGCATATTTCTGCAATCAAAACAGATCTACCTTCTTTTAGATGGCACTAAATATTAATGGAACAAAGAAATAACAGCAATAAATGATCTTACGGGGACCATGTAAGGGATGTTATTATGCTTTAGGTAATTAATTCTTAGGTTTACGCATTAGAACATGGATCATCCAGATTTTACTCTCCTGTGTTCCTTCCATACTATTTTCCCAATAAAACAATACATTTGTTTAATGTGGTTACTTTGTCAACAGTTATCCTATTTCGACTTAATTCCTCCCCCACTACAGCTCATAAAAGAATGCTAGACACATATTTATACTGACCAATATATTATCTGGCTTTATATCAGCGTGGAGTATACTGGATCTCTTCAGGAGCTTCAGAGCTAGGAACAGCTGCTGTGCATATGATCTTACTGCCTTAATATGGAGACCAATGTCTTTACCATACTTCTTCAGTACTTCACGAAGATTCATACTAAAATAGAATTATGTTCGTATTTTATATATGTCATGTTATTATTTGTGAAGGTTACCTGGTACCAAGTACATGTGCAACAAGAAGTGGACATTCTCTGTTAATAAACAATGCTCCACTTCAATGTATACTGAGGAAGCCATTGTTTTTAAGTCAGTATAAGAAATAGGTGACACCAATAATCAGTAAGATGAATACTGTGGAAGCTACTGAGGAAGCAATCATTTTTAAGTCAGTATAAGAAATAGGTGACACCAATAATCAGTAAGATGATCATTATTCTCTTATGATTGTCCTGTTTCATCTATTGCTCGAACAATTAGAATAGGCAATGATGACATACGAACAAGAGATATGAAAAATATGCTGTGACATCAGTCCCCGACTAAAAATACACTGTGACATAACTTCCAGGAAGTGCAAGAATGTTCCCAATGAATCTCTGTGTACGAAAATTTCTAATCTCATATATATATCCGAATCCCGCTGAGGGTAAGCAAAAATTTGACAGTGTTAAAAATCTAATTCTAACAGTGTTGGGCTTAATTTGTAGACATATATATATATATATACGTAAAAATAGACAAGTCCTTCACAAGTTGTAGTATATAATGAAAATAAAAATACGAAAATACACCAAAATGTCTTCTTTTGAAAATCACATCTGTCAAATACACAGTTAATTCATTGTCCAACTGGTTTCATCTCTTATGAGAATATTCATGGCTAACGTTTGTAACGTTTGGTAGTTGATATTGTGAAGACGTCGTTAAAGGTAACGTTACGTAGTGTTACGTAATAATACATGTTAACAACGTTTGTAAAGGGAAGTAATTAGTCATGATACGAAGCGTTTAAAACTGGATTATATTTTCTAATAAATTGTTTCTCTTTGTTTTCTCTTGGAAACGTCAAGGGAGAAACCGAAATTAATAAATTTGTAAAACAAAGTACTAACTGACACACAAAAAGATATTTTAAGCATGGGACTTAAATTTACCCCTACACCTAGAAATTTGAATATACCTGAATTATTTGATGACATACACGGGATTTTGTAGAAAACTTTGATTATCAGAGGAATTTTTTGATGAAGAAGAGAGAGAAGACGAATCACTTGTGAAAAATAAAAGCACATATTGTCCGTGAAAAAAACGGAATGTAGCACTTGATGAATATTGCGATTATATCTCCAACTTTCCTATAACAGTAAGTAATACTAAAAATGTACGTTCTAATCTTTCAAACTCTCAATGGCAACAATTAATGGAATTAAAACAAGATAAAACAATTGTGATAAAAGAAACCGACAAGGGGAGTTCAGTGGTTATAATGAATACAGATTACTATACAAACTTGGTAAATTCAATGTTGGGAGATAATAATTTCTATGAATTAGTGCCAAATTATAAACAAGAAAGAACGAGAAATCAATTAAAAGTTTTACTGCACCTTTACAGACAAAGTCTAACGAATAAAGAATTAGACTATTTAACGGACTTTAAATGTCAAACTAGTTTATTTTATGGTCTACCTAAAATACATAAATGTCAGGAAATTACAGATACATGCATCAATACAAATTGTCAAATAATTACTATGGAAGCGCCAAAAGATATAAAACTTTGACCAATAGTTGCCGGTCCAGCGTGTGCAACACACAGGCTTAGTAACTTTTTGGATATCTTATTAAAACCACTTCTAATCCACGTAAAAAGTTCTATAAGAGACGATTTGGACATGCTGAATCACCTACCAGACAGAATTGACAAAACCGATCATCTTGTTTCCTTCGATGTAGTTAATCTTTATATCAATATCCCACATGAGTATGGAATTACAGCAGTAGAATACTGGATTAACACTCACCCTGAATTAATACCAGATAGAATAGACAGAAACCTAATAACATCAGGTTAACAATTTATATTAGAAAACAATTATTTTATATTTAACAATAAATCATATCGACAAAAATCAGGAACTGCCATGGGTACCAAAGTAGCGCCGACTTAAGCAAATTTATTTATGGGATACCACGAGTTAAAAATATATGAACAATCGGAACAATTATTCGGAAATTTGTTGGCCAACAATTTATTACAACATTGGAAAAGATACCTCGATGACTGTTTCATCATGTGGAAAAACGTTATAGAAACTTTGGACCAATTCAGAAATATGCTAAACGGGATAAATACTAACATTCAATTCACTATGGAATACAGCATTGATCAGCTGCCTTTTTTGGACATTTTAATAATTAATGAACAAGTGACAATACAGACCGACATATATTCCAAACCAACGGACTCTAAACAGTATCTTTTATTTACATCATGCCATTCAAAACATAAACGTACTAATATACCATTCAATCTTGCAAGGAGAATATGCACAATCATTTCAGATCCCGAATTACGAGATAAACGGCTAGATGAGTTAAAAATCGTCCTTTTAGAACGAAAATATCCGATCAAGTTAATTATTCAGGGAATTCTAAAAGTGAAACAGATACCAATGGAAGAATTACGAACTGTCAGAAAACAAGAGGAGAAAAGGGTCATAGCATACGCTTCGACATTTAATCTTAAAAATTCGGAACTTTTCAGACAGTTATACCAAAACACACCAATTCTTAAAAGAGATCCTAAAATGAAAAAAATCTTAGACCAATATAAAATCATTAAAAGTAAAAGACAGCCTAAATCATTGAAAGAAATTCTTACCAGTGCAAAACTCCATTCAAAAATAGAACAACCTAAAATCAAGAAATGTGGACGCCCTAACTGTGGAGTATGCAAATACTTAATCGAAGGTTCAACTTTGACCTTTAAAAACGGACAACAGTTCACGACCAGTGTAGACACAGAAAAACGTCTCGCCTGCATTCCACATCAGTAACGAAAATAAATTTTGTCATAAGCATTACGAAAAAAGCATTAAATATCAGCAGCGGCCTGTATACCAAATATTGTCACCATACCATGCATTGTTACAGAGGAACTGTCCCAATACAAAAACTTTAATGTAGTCGCTGGACCGTGAAATTGAGGTCAAGGTCAGGTGACACCTACCAGACAGTCATGTACTAGTCATCAGCAACCTATATACCAAATATTGTCATCCTACCATGTGTGGTAACTGAGGAACTGCCATAACCCAAAAACTTTAACGTAGTCACTGGACCTTGAAATTGAGGTCAAGGTCAGGTGACACCTACCAGACAGTCATGTACTAGTCATCAGCAACCTATATACCAAATATTGTCATCCTACCATGCGTGGTAACTGAGGAACTGCCGTAACCCAAAAACTTTAACGTAGTCACTGGACCGTGAAATTGAGGTCAAGGTCAGGTGACACCTACCAGACAGTCATGCACTAGTCATCAGCAACCTATATACCAAATATTGTCATCCTACCATGTGTGGTAACAGAGGAACTGTCATAACCCAAAAACTTTAACGTAGTCACTGGACCTTGAAATTGAGGTCAAGGTCAGGTGACACCTACCAGACAGTCATGTACTAGTTATCAGCAACCTATACACCAAATATTGTCATCCTACTATGCGTAGTTACAGAGGAACTGCCGTAACCCAAAAACTTTAACGTAGTCGCTGGACCGTGAAATTGAGGTCAAGGTCAGGTGACAGGTGACTGACTGGCAAGTACTCATCATAAGCTATCTCTGTACCAAATTTGATGGACCTAGGGTTTGGGCTTACAAATATATGAAGCAAGATGTCAAGTGTTTACGTCGCCGCCGCCGCCACCGCCGCCCCCTCCGGATTCCCATACATATGTCTCGCCTCCAGCGACTTTCATCGCAGGCGAGACAATAAAAAGTAATTTTACATGCTCAGCAAAAAATTTAATATATGCCATAATATGTCGCGGCTGTCAGGAATACATTGGACAAACCAAAAATTTAAGATTAAGAATGACTGTCCACCGCTAACAAATAAGAGATCTTTCAACCAGAAAAATTACTTTAAGCGCGCATATAGATGAATGTGCTGGTGCTAATTTACCGAACTTTTATATATTCCCACTATATCAATGCTCGGACAACATAACTGACCATCAGAGAGAAAACAAAGAGAAACAATTTATTAGAAAATATAATCCAGTTTTAAGCGCTTCGTATCATGACTAATTACTTCCCTTTACAAACGTTGTTAACATGTATTATTACGTAACACTACGTTATGTTACCATTAACGACTTCTTCACAATATCAACTACCAAACGTTACAAACGTTAGCCATGAATATTCTCATAAGAGATGAAACCGGTTGGACAATGAATTTACTGTGTATTTGACAGATGTTATTTTCAAAAGAAGACATTTTGGTGTATTTTCGTATTTTTATTTTCATTATATATATATATACCCTGACAGACAGGCTGCATGCTCACTAATGTCATACACTGACAGTCAGGCTTCATGCTCACTAATGTATTTATTACCGGTGAGCAAACACGTGTTTGTTTATAAACAAACTCACCTTTGATGTGTATTTACTAATAAACAGGTTCTTATATATTTAGAAATGCATTGATTGGTCGAAATGCAGAGATTATGTTATTATTATGGAAATAGCACGGGTATGTTAAGGCATTTTCAGCGCGAAAAGATTTCATGTTAAAGCTAGAATGAGTTTATAGTCATTCGAAGCTCGCTTTCTGTGCAGCTTAGCTCGATAAAGTTTTTCATGAGATATATATTTTTTAATATTGAAAGACTATCGTTACTAAAAGTAATGGACAATGTAAATTTAATGTTTATATGATGTTAACATCGTTTATTTTCTATTTTTAGAATGTACTGTACATTATTGCCTTGACAGCCGTCACTCTTATAATTTGTGATGGACTTTACATTTACAGTAATTTATACATATAATACACAATATTGATGTTATTTAATAAATATATGCTGGCGATATTTGCTGCACATATGCAGGCGAGCTGTTCCTATAAACATGTGTTTGTTTTTATTTAATAAATACTTTATGTTCGGTTTAGTACGAACGAATTGAAACATAACAATAATTATAATGTTATACCCTTGGCAGACAGGCTGCATGATCACTACAACAAAGAACATCTTTAGTTTAATGTCTTGATAAATCATAACAAACCTTAAAGACTCGAACACTAAGCATAGATGGTTTTTATGGAAGAAATGTCTGTACAGTCGTAAGCAGTGGAACTTGTCATCTGGATCTGCATCATTTAGTTTACGGAGGAATTCCAATTCTTTGAGACCTGTCTTGTGCCTGTAAAACAGTTTCTATTAATAACAGAAGACTAATAACTAAATGAGAATATAATGTTGTCAATAGTGTACAACAAACACAGCATTACCATTACTCTATACTTGTTTTCATCAACTTATTGACATCAATATTCCATCCATGACAGTTGATCAAGTACGATACATAACTCTAGAACTGTCTCGAATAACAACCTTTGCATTTCAGAAGGATTTGTGTTATCTTCCAAACCTCCAGTTCACTCCTGAAGACATTTTATGGTCAACATCATGAGCTCCTTAACACATATAAGATGCCATACTGTTGATCTCTACTGCACTTCCTTCCGTGTCCTACAAACTGACTTACATGTATGTCTTGAAGGACACACAGAATGCTTTCATTATTATAGATCACCTGGTTTTGATAATAGTTTGTGCTTTCTTTATTATAGTTTCATCTGCTTGTGGTTATTTTGTTTTTTTGTCTTACAAAGTTGATATAACCTAAGATAGCAAGGTACAAAATCCATATCAATGAAAATTAATTAAGCAATCTGCACATGCAGTGCCCTATTTTCCCATCAAACCAAAACAAAACAAAAAAACGCAAAAGCAAGCAGGTGCCTTAATAAATAGTTTGTTTGCTTTAATATTGTTTAACGCCACTTTCAGCAATTTTTCAGCTATATCATGGCGTCACGTTTTTTTAGGGGGAGGAAGCCGGAGTACCCGAATAAAACCCCGACCTTGGGTAGGAAAACTGGCAATCCTTGTCAATTAAGATTGGAGTCGAGTACACCCTGCCCCCAGGGAGACTCGAACCCGCAACCTGAGTTTTGACAGACCATGTGATCAATAGTAAACGAACTACCTTAACCACTCAGCCACCGAGGCCCCTCCTTAATAAATAGGGAATGGTTTGCAATTTGTTGGAAGATAGTTTTGGGTTTTTGTCAAAAAAATTTAGGAGTTGATTATACAAAATAGGTACTGCAAATGTTCAGAAAAATGAACCAGTTCCCATGTCTGGAAAATTAGGAAAAAAATCCTTGCACAATTCCATAATAGCAGATGCTCACAATCAATACATATGCAATTTTTCTGTAAAGTTTCAGAGATCTGGGTTGAAAACTATAGAAGTTGAATACACAAAATTTATACCCTATTTACCCCAACTGCCCACCAATCTTCACCATACTATAACCCCGGTATGCACTTCGTGCAACCCGGGGCTAAAAATTAGCATCATTTAGGCTATGAAATTTTGTAAAATTTAAAAATCAAACATTTTAAAAATCTTTTCATTCCACAAATAAAAGCTTTTCTGTGTATCTCTACTGTGTGCTGATTTTTATTTTTATGTAATTGTATATTTTGTGTGTACTCTGTATTATTGTATCCAAGTTTTAATGTAAAGCACTTAGGGTTAATTCCATATTATATAATAATAAGAACGCAATAAAGAGCATAATCATAATAATATGAAGTACTATAGATTTATTTTAAATTTTACTCGTACGTCTTGAGAGCCTATATGCAGATCACAGAGGCGGACAATACGAGAACAAAATTTATTTTCTAAAAAAAGTGACAGGAAAATTTATTATAATATATCATCAAATATGGTTTTTCTTACTCCAGATAAACAGATTGACTTACATCATTTCATTATTCCTAATGATTTTGATGGCGACATCCATCTTTCCTCTGGCCTCATCCCTAGCCCTGACTACACTGCTGAAGACACCTTGTCCTGTATAGCCATACACCGAGTACCTCTTGTCCAAGTTCTCACCTATTCTTACTCCTGCAAAGAATATCAACATGTTATAGTTATCTGATCCATCAAACAATTTGATGTTCATAATACATACTTCATACAACTGCCTAGAGGTGGTTTATTGTTCTATAACTGTTCACCATTGTCGATTGGAGGAAAATAAAAATAACCTGTTCTGCCTCCACCACCCCCCCCCCCCCTATTCTTAATAGGGAATCAGTCATTCAGTGCTTGTTTTCTCTCTACCTCAATATTATCTGAGGTTCTGATAAAAATATAATTGTCATTTATTAAAACTGAAGTATATGACAACTGCCATTAATGAAAATTGATGCAACAAAACAATAATAAAGAAAGACAATTCAGACCAGATCAGGTGATCACACAAACTTACTGTAATATCCTTCAGTTAGACAATTCATACCAGATCATGTGATCACACAAACTTACTGTAATATCCTTCAGTAAGACAATTCAGACCAGATCATGTGATCACACAAACTTACTGTAATATCCTTCAGTAAGACAATTCAGACCAGATCATGTGATCACACAAACTTACTGTAATATCCTTCAGTAAGACAATTCAGACCAGATCATGTGATCACACAAACTTACTGTAATATCCTTCAGTAAGACAATTCAGACCAGATCATGTGATCACACAATCTTACTGTAATATCCTTCAGTAAGACAATTCAGACCAGATCATGTGATCACACAAACTTACTGTAATATCCTTCAGTAAGACAATTCAGACCAGATCATGTGATCACACAAACTTACTGTAATATCCTTCAGTAAGACAATTCAGACCAGATCATGTGATCACACAAACTTACTGTAATATCCTTCAGCATCATCCCAGTTATCTAGCAGACTTGGGTTTTCATTCACATTTCTTGTAAATGTTGCAACTCCTGGGCTCTGAAAGAACAATTAATAACACTCAAGTTTAAGATATTTTTCTCCAAATAATTGTGGCATTTAAAAAATAATTCATATATATATAGTGAGTGCTTTACATCAAGGCAATTTAAACGTACAGATTTATGCACTACTTTATATATTTAACCAAGTCTGTAACCTTTACCTTGCGGTCATGTATTTCAACCTTATTCATGACATACTAAATTGGTTTAGGGTAAAAATAATACCATTCAAAAATTCAGAGTTTGGCACAACTTTACAGTGTTCAATCTAGAATTTGGTCTAAGGGGGTCATGATGGCTCTAATAACTTACCATAGGGGGCCATATTTTTTATATCTAGGGGTCAATAAAACCAATATAGAGACATGACAACCGGACAAAAAGTGAAGGCTTTGGACGTTTATCTCCAAATGGGAGTAAAATATGAAGAAATACGCTTCATCTTGAAGCATGAACAACACGTTATAAAAAAATCGATAATATATATTGTCTACGTGATTTGGGCGCTTGCTAAATTGTAATTGTACATGATAAAAAGCGTACTTAGGACCGATAATACAGTTAAATTTCTGGTATATTTTAAAGGGACTTTCTCAAAGTTGTTGACTATGGGGGATTTCTGAAAGCAATGAAAAATTATGTTGCGCAAGTAATGACCCAGGAGGTTTTTTAAGCGCGTAAATTCAACAAAAAATGCGGGAATGGCGCAATGGCGAGCTCTAGATTGAACACTGCTTTATATAAATTGAAATGAGTATTTAAAGTTGAACCAAGTTTGCTTCCATATGGAGACAGAGTAAAATAACCTAAAACTGAATTTTGGAGGTATAATAATTTATAGTCCTGTGATCTGAGAAATAATGACTTAGTGCATGAAAATATAATTTTGAGCTTGTTTCTGGATTTTTTTATAACTGGTAAGTTTCAAATGATGGATGATGCTTATAAATCAAGAGTTTGATACATAGGTGTATGTTTCTGTTCTTGACATAGGAAAATAACCACAACTGTATTAGCATAGATTATTTCATAAAGACTCTGGGCAATATTTTAGGGAGTAAAGATTTTGTATGTGAACTGCCCATACATCTGTGTCAATGTAAATGCTGATTTGGTGACAAAGTTATTCCTATGGCAAGTTCAGTTAGAATTCTGGTTTCAGAGAATATAATTTTTTTATTTTAGTTTTGGTTATAAAAAATTCTTTATTGCATTATTTTCTAAAAAAAAAAAACAAGTGTAGACACCAAAAAAAAAAACTCACATGCATTCCAGTGAAAAAAGAAGTATGTGTACAAAGGACACAAATGCTCCCATCCTGAGAAAATTAGCTTTTTCGATTACTCATAAAGAAACCATACATTTTGCTATTTTGTGAGTTACAAGGGCCTATTTCTCCAGAACAACAAAGTGAAATCAAATTTGAACTCAATATTTGTTTTGTGGTCCTCGATAATATTTTTCTAACTTTCAAATGATTTGGTCATGGCTTCTCATTAAGAACTACAAATTTTCAGCTTTTATAATAAGCCATAACTTTGGAATGACAAAAGATAAATGGAACAAGTTTATACTCGATTTGTGTCAAGTCGTCTTCAAAACTTCCAAATTTCAAGTGATTTGGTCAAGTTATCTTGCTGAAACCAATTTAGTAAGTACATACACAACCAAATCATACCCCATGTCTATCAGCACGGACATTAAAATTACCCTTACATATCAATAGCATTATATTATGATAATATAAAATATAAATAACCGAATTCTGACCAAATTCTGACAGATGGCCAAACATGGACATCTGGTATTTAAATGTCCCTCGCTCAACTATTTGATGGGAGAGGGTGGCACTTATAATATGAAACTTACAGCATAATTGTCACTGAACATATCACTCTCGGTAAACATATCTGTTGTCTTGCCGTTTGGTTTCTTTTCCTCATTTCCATCAGTGTCCTTTGATTCTTCATCATCTGTTCACAAAGTTACATATCAAAATATGATTTATTTCATATAAAACATAACCCAGAAATAATCCAGATATAAATTTCTTCAAGAAATATACAATTATAAAAATATCTCTAATACTTTATCTACCCAAGATTTTCTGTTCATTATGACTTGAAGGTTGTTTGTTTGCTGTTCCCAACTCATGGAGGGAAGCTTTGTTTCATTGGCATAGCTAAAACAGATGACTATGTGTAATGTTATTTTCAAATGCTTACGTTTATTCATTTAACTAATTGCCAACAGTGCTTATTACAGAAATGATTTCAATTATCGAACGTTATACCAGATTAGGATCATTTTATGCTGTAAATAAACCACTTTTTTATAGTGTAACATGTTCAAAAATTGAATTAATTTTCTATATATACCTACTATTACAATCAATACTAGTAACAACTAAATTTCCTTACAGAATTCTTTTTTTTTAATTCTTTAAAAACTTCCACATAATTACAACATTACAACTGGAACATCTGCAACAGCTCAAAATCAAATAAGGGTAAACAGACCTTTAGATTCTGTCAATCCCATGGTCTGTTCACGTTTCTGTTTATAGGACAATTCAAAATAATCTGTGGACTCCTCTTCCAGAATTTCAGCTGCTCTAGCTGCTACCTCGTCACTATCAGCTGACGCCCGAGAAACACTGTCATCTTCACTCTGGGTTCCATCGTCTTGTGACATCCTACTGTTGTCATTTTCAAAAGTTAATTTCTGTCAAATAAAATTTAATGTAATTTTTTGATAACAAATGCCAAGTATAAGTCAAGACAATCAGCATTAAGTTTATCATAGAACACAGTATATACTGGTAATTATGGGTTCTTATGAACTTATTCAATTAGATTAAAGACTTTAGGATAAAAAGACATTATAAGTTATACAGTAGATTACAGGGAAATTTGGTGCCATTTACTTTAGTTCTGTTCTTCTGCACTTAGGACATCAATTGTATCCTTGAATGCAAAGCAAACTCTTCAGCAGCCATATTGGTTGTTATTTTTTCACCAAATCACGTGATTCCAAGAGGATAGATACAAGTCATGTGGAGACCGATACAAGTCACATGATGATGGGATACAAGTCATGTGGAGACCGATACAAGTCACATGATGATGGGATACAAGTCATGTGGAGACCGATACAAGTCACATGATGATGGGATACAAGTCATGTGGAGACCCATGCAAGTCACATGATGATGGGATACAAGTCATGTGGAGACTGTACTAGTTTCTGCCTTCCTCCGGAAACAATAACAATGCTTACCTCCCTTCCAGTCCTTATCTATGACAATGCTTCTTTTCCTTGTACAGTAACAACCCCTCCTTAACCATTAACAGTCCCTCCTTTACCATTAACAACCCCTCCTTTACCATAAACAACCCCTCCTTTACCATTAACAACCCCTCCTTTACCTTAACAATCCCTCCTTTTCTTCAGCAGTAACAATGCTTACCTCCCTTCCAGTCCTTATCTATGACAATGCTTCTTTTGCTTTTACAGTAACAACCCCTCCTTAACCATTAACAATCCCTCCTTTACCATTAACAACCCCTCCTTTACCATTAACAACCCCTCCTTTACCATTAACAACCCCTCCTTTACTATTAACAATCCCTCCTTTTCTTCAGCAGTAACTATGCATACCTTCATTTGCCTTTGATTCCTTACCTGTAACAATGCTTCTCTTTCTTTCCTTCTTCTTTCTATCATGGCTTCCTCATCCTCCTCTTCATCAGGAATTTCTATACTTAAACTGTAAAACAATAGAAGATTATAACAGAAAACACAATGATCTAAAGAGTTTAAAACACGTTTGCCATCAGACTGATCAAAACTGTCGTAAAATTTACATGTAAACAGTGGCAGGGGAGACAACTAAATGTAGTTATCTCAAATACTACTTTCACCCATGGTTTTCATTGGGTCCTGGTTACTCTTTCTGTTTTTGGTATTTGTTTTGCTCTGTGTATGTTTGTCTATATCCGAATTTGTAATTGTCCCTTGACTTTGTCTCTTGTTGTTCGGTCAGTTTTCTTTGCTATTTGTCTTACTAACCACTTTCAGAATACACAAGTATAGGGGAGATAAATCCATGTCTCTATCTACAATACTTCCACTTAACAAGACCCAAGTGGCAGGGAGATTACTTACTTTTCATCATCAGAATCGTCTTGATGTGTAGCCATTCCTTCTGATAAGCTGCCTTTAAATTTGTCCTCCGGTTTGTCATCTCTCCTACGACGATCTCTTGATCTACTCCTTCTTTTTCTGTCACGAGATCGACTTCTTCTACGACCAGCTCCTCCCCTGGCTGGGGATCTACTTCTTCCACCATACAGGTCTCTAAATATAAACAAGAACAAGCTCAGAAATGTCTGGTCCTGTGTATAAAATTAACAAGTAAACAAGAAATCATAGGACCCAACTCAAATGTACATGACTGACTTAAAAATCATAGGACCTAACTCAAATGTACATGACTGACTTAAAAATCATAGGACCCAACTCAAATGTAAATGACTGACTTAAAAATCATAGGACCTAACTCAAATGTACATGACTGACTTAAAAATCATAGGACCTAACTCAAATGTACATGACTGACTTAAAAATCATAGGACCTAACCATGGATTTATCAAGGATCTCGTAGGGTCCGTTATTCGGACCCATTCCCAATGCAAAATATCCTATTTTTTTCCCAATTTCTACTGCTAAAATTCCCAATGCTGCCGATTCCCAATTTATGTATCGTAATAAATTTGACGGTGTTTAAAACTGGTAAAAACATAGTTTTCTAATCAAAGTGAAACACGTATTTGAAACCGGAAATGATTTTAAGATCTCCAATAAAGAGGAAGAAATATTCGATATCTTGATCATTTTTGCGTTTGTAAAAAGGGAGCGTGGTGTTTGTCATTTAGATATATTTTTGACCTTGATTGAATGAAATAAACAAAGCGACCGGTCATGTATCATGTCGCATAACTCGAAATATTACACCAAAAAGTTAAAATCGAAAGATGGCAGAAAATGCCAAAAAATTACAACGTTCCTTAAACCCGAACCAAAAGCCGACGATGACGATGTTGCCCCTGAACTGGCAATTACGGACACTGTCAGTGTCAGTGTGGATCTTGCAAGTGACATTTTGAATTACCAATTGCCATAAAAAACATAAACTTTATAGAGGACCCTCCAAACAATATTGCTAGTAAGTTTTTGTTTCCATTGATTAACCGGTTTCAGAGAAGAAGCCTTTTTTCTCATAGGGTTGAATGTTAAACCAAGTCCTTCAAACAGAGAAAAGACAGAAAAATAAAATTATGAATTGATGTTTATTTCAAAATTGTGTTCTTGGTTTTCCCAATTTCAAGCAAATGCCGATACAAATTTCCCAAACTTCCCTCAGGGTCCTTTTCCCCAAAAAAAACAGGTAAACCCATGCTAACTCAAATGTACATGACTGACTTAAAAACCATAGGACCCAACTCAAATGTACATGACTGACTTAAAAATCATAGGACCTAACTCAAATGTACATGACTGACTTAAAAATCATAGGACCCAACTCAAATGTACATGACTGACTTAAAAATCATAGGACCCAACTCAAATGTACATGACTGACTTAAAAATCATAGGACCTAACTCAAATGTACATGACTGACTTAAAAATCATAGGACCTAACTCAAATGTACATGACTGACTTAAAAATCATAGGACCCAACTCAAATGTACATGACTGACTTAAAAATCCAGAAACCTCAACAGACAGCATTTAAAAAAAAATTGGTATGAAATTAATTTTTGCTTCTAGAAATAATAAAATTTACTGATACAAGGTCATTTATATTTTTCCTTCTTTTTTGTGTGTGTGGCCTTCCAGGGATAGCACTTGTTCACATATTGTAGACAATAAAGGACTACAACTTGTACAGTAGATTAACCACCACAACCTTCAACATGAGTCTACTGTAAGGCCAATATTAAAAAATAGTTTTCTGACCATTTGCATACCCAGTGATTTTGTTTGTTGAATTTGCCTTGGAATTTCTGTTGTTTTCCTGATTTATACACAAAATGCAGACAGAAAACAATACGAGCACTGCTCATCAGCCGATGTCTATATTAATGATTTTGATGAATTATTAATGATGAAAAAAATCACGTTAGAAATGATATACAAGATTATCATCTGAATCTTCAATACACTTGTAATAAGGTTAAACGACTAATCATTCCAACATTCTTGATGAGACAAAAAAAAAATCAAACAAAATGGAAATTTTGCTTTTGGCATAATGTTAAACAATAATAAATATTTTCTCTCTTTTTACATGTAGAATGGTAAAACCAGTAATATTTTCCCCAATTTCAAGACAAGCTTCGATAAATTTTCCCCTATTAAGGAAGGGCTGATTTTATAAAGGCAATAAAATCACTACTACCCTTTGGTTATGGTTAGGTAGATACATGTACACATTTTTTTCATTTTTTTTTTTTGTATTACTATGCAGGTGTGATTAACTCAGCATTGCATTAATAGGCAGGTGTGATTTACTCACCATTATATTACTACACACGTGTGATTTACTCAGCATTACATTACAACACGTGTGATTTACTCAGCATTACATTACAACACGTGTGATTTACTCAGCATTACATTACAACACATGTGATTTACTCAGCATTACATTACAACACGTGTGATTTACTCAGCATTACATTACAACACGTGTGATTTACTCAGCATTACATTACAACACGTGTGATTTACTCAGCATTACATTACTACACAGGTGTGATTTACTCACCATAATATTACTACGCAGGTGTGATTTACTCGCCATTATATTACTACACAGGTGTGATTTACTCAGCAATGTATTACTACGCAAGGTGTGATTTACTCAGCATTATATTACTACACATGTGTGATTTACTCACATTTATATTACTACACAGGTGTGATTTACTCACCATTATATTACTACACAGGTGTGATTTATACAGCATTACAATACTATGCAGATACAGGGCTCGCGTTGGAGGGCGACTCAGGCGAAGATGTCGCTCTATCGTGGTCCCACTTCGCCCTCCATCATCTTCCAAAGGGAAGTGAAGTCGCCCTATCATTTTGTAGAATAGCCTAATGTCGCCTTCAAAATTTTATTCCCATTTTGGTAAGAATCGTCGTGATTTTGATACCGTGTCATGTTTATTTTGTTTACGCGCCACAAAGTCAACTGGTACCCATTTAATTTGTATTAAGTATATAAAGCGTAGGTTTAAAATACGACCGAAAACCAGTTCAGTGCAAAAAACAAAATTTTCCGGAGCGGATATGAATTTGGTACCGGTGATTGCAAATGTAGTACGCTGATAGGTATGAAATGAGTATTGCAATGACAGAAACGTAGTAAAAAAGTATTTTAGCAGTTACTTTAAACAAATTTAAGTGAAATATTTCAAAATAATTTTAATAGTGAATTTTACCATTTTACATTATATAATATGTGTCACAATGATGTAATTTTCTACTTCTACTCTAGTTCTTAGTACTTCATTATAATTCAATCAATTTGTGTACCAATGACAAAGAAACATTTATTTTAATGAACAGTTTTGTGACAGTTTATTCTTTTTTTTATTGTTATGTTTAATACATGTATTTATGAAAATGTGTGAAATAAGTATACTGAATAGTGAATCAAATCTTTGATACTTTATCCTCAAAAAATTAAATTGCTAAAAAAAACATATAACAATAAGAATGCAAATGCCAACACCTATTTAAAAAAAAAAAACAAACAGGATGCCTTCGCGACATATACCGGTAATGCAACTTCTCCCTGTTGTCCACCCACTTCTCCCTGTTCTATCCTCACTTCTCCCTGTCAACCACCCAAAAGAGAAGTGACTTCTCCCTATAATTTTGACCCAGCGTGAGCCCATTTTTATCAAGGAAATAATTAGTGAACATTTAATAAGTCTTGAGTCTTGAGTTAATGTGTTACCTGTAACTTTTAAATGCTGAAATTGGTGAGGAACGTCTTTTTTCTGGCATTTTATCATCTTTTTC
The DNA here is from genome assembly GCA_944474755.1 of Limnoperna fortunei. Classification (NCBI taxonomy): domain Eukaryota; kingdom Metazoa; phylum Mollusca; class Bivalvia; order Mytilida; family Modiolidae; genus Limnoperna; species Limnoperna fortunei. Next base: position 13,836,029 of record OX104112.1, read on the forward strand.
AGAAACTCTGTTGTCTCTCTCAGAAATTCTGCTATCTCTTTCAGACATTTTGCTCTCTCTCTCTGACATTCTACCATCTCTCTCAGAAATTCTGTTGTCTCTTTCTGAAGTTCTGCTGTCTCTTTCAGAAATTCTGCTGTCTCTCTCTGCAATTTTGCTGTCTCTTTCTGACATTCTGCTGTCTCTTTCTGACATTCTACCATCTCTTTCTGACATTCTACTATCTCTAATTCTTTCCACAGATCTCCCAGGAGAACGTCTTCTTTCATCACTTCTTTTTATATCCGGTCTTCTCTCCACTGACCTTCGTCTTTCACTTGATTTATTTTGACTGGCTCTGAAATATAAGATAAGAATTATAAATATGTTTGCATTAAATAGACAAATTAACTTGTTTTCATGCCAAAGCACCAATATTACTTTTATCAATCAAATAATTCTGCATGGACCCCTATCGGCAAAAAGTCATATAGTGTAAGTTAAAAAAAATATTTTAAAAAAATGAATGTCTTCACAACACATGCAAGGTAATTTATTCTGGAGCTCTGGTTCCCATATGTACCTGGATCTACCATCATTATAAAAGGGATATCTGAGTACAACTGTACCCATGGCCATGTTCTTACAATGTCAGTTTTAAGATTTTCATCAACATGAACAAAAATTATTTAACAATCATAATGCAGAGTTAGTTTCACAGGACCTCAGTCATAAATCAAAATCATTCCAATTTATTTTCATAACTTGCCCCAATTGTAGGGGTGAAACGATACAGTTACTCAACAATACGATACATATCGTAGAATTTTCTCAATGATACTATTACTTTCAATACGATACGATACATTCGAACATTATATATATATTCATTGATTTTTGTTATCTGTATTCATATTGAGATCTATAACTTGCCGGTATATCTTTCAATTTAATCATGGCACTACCATCCGCAATCACATTTTCTTCAGTTATAGCCATGGCGGAGTTTTGTATCTCCGCCTTGAAGATTTCTGATGGAAAAGGCTAAAAATAGTGATGTTCGGTTCCGAACCTGTACCAAATCGAAATTTGACAATTTTGTACCGTACACCGAAATACACCAAAATACCGTGGATTTTGGGTACTTCGGAGTATCGTTTCTCCCCTACCCAATTGTTATATTTATTCGTAATACACTTCCAACAGCTTAGATCTACAGTTGCATCGTGGGCTATACTGTATCATTTCATTTCATAACACATGTTAAAACTGTTGAAAGATCAGAGAACAAATGGTATGCATCACCATTTTTTTAAGTGTGAAAAGCAGCTGATATTAACTTTGAAAAAATTCATAGTTACAACTGAATACATTATATGGTATTCCATTTCTGTAAATTTCTGTAAATTTGAATCTTTACTTACCTAGACATTTCTCGTCTTTCTTCTCCTGGCGACCTAACCCTGGGTCTATCTCTGCTCCGAGATCGAAGTGATGGTCTTTCTTTGTATCTGGAATCGCCTCTATAATCCTGATCTCGAGACCTGTGCCTTTCACTCACTGAATCATCTGTGAGATCAATCATTATTGGAGATCTTGATCTAAGTATTTTACTGTCAGTTGTGTAGGGATCATTTTCTTTTGATATATGCCTGTCTGACCGATGTCGAGAATGTTTATCAAATCGTCCATTTCTATTGTCTATTTCTTCTTCTTCTTTTTTTTCTTGCTTTACCTTCTCTGCTAGCGCTTGTTCTAATATTTGCCACTCTCTTGATATTTTCTTTTCTATTTTCGTTTCCTCATGATCAACCTCGCCATCTTCCTCCTCTGACTCAGATGCTGCATACCCCTGAGCAATCATGTCCATGGGGTTCATTTCACATTCTTGATTACTATTGCTGTCTACACTTAGCACTGCTTTCAGCACTTCTCTAGCTTTTTCAAGCTTTGCAATATCCTCATCAAATTTACGTTTTTTCTTTTGTACTTCATCTTCATCATCAAAAGATTTTTCTTCATACTCTTTCTCTGATTTATGTTTCTTCTTTTTATGTTTATGTTTGTGTTTATCACTACTATGTTTATGTTTATGTTTGTGTTTATGCTTTCGTTTCTTTTTGTCCTTTTTTTCTTTGGAGATCAATACTGGAGTAACCTCCCCTTCTTCACCATCAATATTCTGTTGTTCTTCACTACAGGAAGTCTCCCCTTCACTGCAATGAAAACAATCTATATTATAAGTTATACAATTAATTTCAACAATCACTGTGGTGCCCTAAGGGTTTTTGTCAAGTTCAGTTAGGTTTTTGGTGTGTTTATTATTGTTCCTATATATTATTACCCAGAAGGTCATCATAATTGATGAATTATATATAGTTTAAATGGATGAAAATGTTTTATATCATCTGGACACAATTCAATATGCAGACTCAGACCTGTTTTACAAAATCTGCTGTTTTGGTTATGGAGAGGTGACGTCCCACACAACAACAAAAAATTCATTGGACGGCAGAGTATTTTACGACTTTTTAGTTGTAAATTTAGAATCCTCAATCAACATAAATAATTATAGTAAACTTTACAGTGTCTTTCCGATGGGTGTTTGCCTGACAAAATGGAAAACTGCTACCGTATTTGGTCGAGTTTATTGTCCTTTTGTAAACCTCGGATTACACTTTTTGAAATCAACAAGTATTTTCCACAGTTAATCAGCGTTCTGAAATGCGGCAGAATTTTCATTTTGATACATCGATTTTTCATACTAAATTTTGACCTTGTTTTGAAAGGAATAGTACGGTAGGAAAATTCCATTGTTGTCAATTCGAAATCCTTCGGGTAATGTGGCCTGCAGTTGAGACGGGAAATGTCTCGCGGTTTGTCCGAATACCATTGTACCTTACGAAAGCATAAGAACGTAGGTAAACAACATTAGACCCCTTTAGAAACAAAAATGGCTGACTTCCTATGGAAATTCGATCTATCAAAAATGAAAATTCAGCCTCATTTCACAACGCCGTTTAGCTGTGGAAAATAATTGTTGATTTCAAAAAGTGTTATATGAGATTTACAAAAGGACCATAAACTCGACCAAACGCGGTAGCAGTTTTCAATTTTGTCAGGCAAAATCGCGTTGGACAGACACTGTAAAGTTTACTATAGTCATTATTTTATTTTAAAATTTATTACTTCATGATTTCATGTATTCAAATTTGCCTTTTAAACCATTTCCTTGTAAGAAGTTAAAATAAATTAACAATTGTCGAAGTTGATGTCAATTTGACTCTTACGAGATGCCAAATGGACTTTTTAAGTAGGTGCTGATTTGACTTGTACCCCCAACATTGGCAACAATACCACAACATAGCCATAGCATTAATCAAGTTATAATATGTATTCAGAATATACAACACAACAATACTGGTATCAATACTCGTATCTATTTTATATATACAAGTAAGTTCAGGTGATTAAATATCTTACAACTTAATTCCTTTATGCATCATGACAAAATTATGTATTACTGATAGTGAATAATACTGTATTATATAGCCCGTTATTTAATATTTGTTCCCAAAACTAGCACTTGTTCGTTCATCTGAAAATTTTGAACGAACTAAAAGAATTATAATCAAGCTTCTCGCATAAAACGCTTTTCCCCTTCTATGTTAAATGTATCAATCAGCACCTTAAAACATTGTTGTCATAATTGAAATGATTTTGGAAAACTTTCGGACTCGCCATTTTCTTCGTAGTTGCCTCGTTTCTTTTCATTTCCGGTTCCGTCGTCATTACGTCACAAAGAGGAACCATAGTCGAAGTCAGCTGTCGACTAGTCATCCATATATTTACGATTAGTTTTGATTCAAAATGAAGTTCAAGTTCAGAGAGGAGCATACTTTTGGTTCGTATTTTGTTCTCTTTTATGCTTTAGAAATAATACCAGGTTAAAATGTTTTAATGCTGCCAGTTTCAGTGAAGGAAAATACGTCCTTCTTTCAATTGTATTAAATCATGATCTTTGTTTGTAAACAAACGCCATTATTACTAATGTCAAAACCTGATAAGCTGAGATAACGGCTAACACCAGCGTGCTCAAAATTTATACTCATTGTATTGTTAAACTATGTTATGGAGAGGGCTTCATGATGTTGTTTTATTTGTGTCCAACTCCAATCCAACTTGTATATTTTGACAAATAAAATATGTTTAAACTAAATCAGCTTGCCAGCAGATTAAGAGAACTTTCCTTACACTGATACTCTAATGTAATTCAACTAAAGTTAAGGACATGTTGCATCCAATAAACAATTTTTACAACAACTTTTATAAATGCTGTTCAGTGTTATTAAAGTACTGCTTTGGATTAATCCATTATAGCATTATGCTCAATAATCTTGTCATCTGAGACATATATAGCTTAAATAGATATATTTGGTACATCTGTCTTTTGTTACAAAATTTATTTTTACTTTCTGTGTAATTATTTTTGTTTATCTTCAAAAGAAAAGAAGTTCATGCAACATGGAAAATGGATTTGCATAATTTTTTTCACCTTAATAGGCTGTGTAATTACTGAAGGTTGTATCTATAGATACATAATTTTAATAAATTATTTGAATTTAAATAAGGTATCGAAATATGCTGACTTATTAAAAAATATGTAGCTCTTTGCTAATTCCAATTAAAAGAAGCAAAGGAACATATAGTTTATAACACAAGGACAAAATTTATGTCCAGAAACCTTCTCAGGAAATCATTTATTATATTTAGCATTAGTTTAAGTCTGAATGTTGTACATTCTTACAAAAAAATTAACATACATATATTGTTTTGTTATTAAACACAAGCATTTATTTGGATTTTTTATTCCATTGATTGTGGTCACCTTGAATTTTGGCAGAGAACTAGAGTTAATTAATTATTCAAAACATGTACAATACTGCTGCAAAATTTGTTTTTGCCATAAATAATAAGTAATTACACTTTTGAAACAAAAATATATAGAGTATAAATAAATGCATAATTAAAAGACATTGGTTTAGATTGTTGCCAAATGTGCTTGGGGCATTGACATTTACAATAATAGTAATTTGAATAGTTATAATGTTTGGTTACCTATAATTACTAATCGTCCAATGGGCATGATATAACATGATGTAATTAACACGTTCATTCCACATGCCAAACATGTCATAACAGGTGAACATTTTAAAAACAACCATATTACCCATATTTCAGGTGGATACAGTCCAAGAAGCAGTAAAAATGATAGCTACGTTTGGTAAAAAAAGAAACTATTTTTCAGTTTCCTTTAATTTAGGTTAACTGTGAATTTTCTTCTAGTGGATTATTAATTTCATTCTTGTTTATGAAATTTTAATGCAGATTTAATTTGTGTGTATATATATATATATATATATATACAAACGTCTAAGTATTGTGACAACCATATAATATATATATATTATGTGCTTTTTTCAGAACAGAGAAAAGCAGAATCAACAAAAATCAAAGACAAGTATCCAGAAAGAATTCCTGTAAGTAGACACATTTTTTATTGTCACAATTCAGTTTAAAAATTCTTGACAAGAACCCTTTCAGTTTGGATGTGTCATATTGGTTATATCAGAATTTCACATTTACACTGTAATCAAGCTTGTTAGGTCTGATGGAACTCTATATACTTTATAATTATCTATTATAATTATAATGACGTCATTGTATTATAACGTTGTTGTTGTTATTGACTTCACATATACATATTCTTGTTATTTGTATATATGCCTTGAATACAGATGGCAGTGGTCGTTGAAACGTCCGCAAAATATGGAGTTTTTATTTATTATTGTATAGTTGTTAATTATCTATTATATTAGACAAAGTAAGTTCCAATTTAATTCTCTTTCATTTAGTGTTACACGCTAAAACATGTAATTAAGACATGACCTAATTGTATGTTCAATTAGATCATTGACCATTTCAGGTGTTTATAACCATGCATAGCTTTAGGCTATGTAATAGTTCACAGTTTACAGTACATAATTCAATGACTTCATTGGAGGATTCTAAGAAGTAAACAGTTACTGCACTTAACTGAATAACATTAATCTTAAAGACATTTTTTGTAATTACTGAATAATTTTGTAATTTACAAGCAATAAACAAATAAACAATGCATATTTAATATACAGTTACACTGACTCAACAAAAATCAATTATCCCCCAAGCCCCTCCACATTGTTCTTAACATTAAGTGATTATTTCTATGATTTTTATTATTAAAAACTATACAATAATAAATAAAAACTCCATATTTTGCCGACGTTTCGACGACCACTGCCGTCTTTATTCAAGGCATATAATAAAATTGTTATTGACTTCACATATGACAACGGCCTCTTAATTATTTTTGTATAGGGGAAACTATTGACATTTTTTGCTCTCACTTAGGCACCAAGTTTCGTTGAGTAATGAGAGACCCCTCAAAACGACCGGAATAATTTCACGCATATCACATTAAATTTTCGGGGTGCCATGTCAGATAAAATTTTTTGCAAATTTAGAAAATCCGAAGGGTACTCATGGAAACTCCCTTACACCCATGAAATAGTCCAGAAATAGGCTTTGAACAATCAGATAAAAAAATACCCAATGCATTTAATAAATTATCTGAATAAATTTATTTATAAATTCTATATGAAACTGCTTTTTAAATACAGCTCCAATATTAAAATTCCATTGAATAATAAATCCACTGTCTATGCTACAGTATGGCGCAGTCAAATATCAAAATAAGAACTATTTTCCTCTCCCTCAGTCAAAGTTCATTTACAGAGCCGTTGTCAAATTGAAAACAAAATTTTCAATTTTCATACTTTTTACTGTATTTTATTTTTGTTCCCCATATTACGAGCAAATCTACCAAGTTTCATCTCATTCCAAAATAAAATAATGCCGTTTCAACCTGTTTTATGAACAAACTTTTACGCTTTCAATTGTTCAACTCAACACTTGATTTAAAAAAAAATCAACAATTTTCATGTGTCATTATATCTATAGCTGGATGATAAGTTTTCGCTTTCGCAACCTATATATATGTCATAATAAACCATAGGAAGGCTATATCTTTAAATAATATCAATACTGAATTCCAAAGTTATAAAAATTTTACCTTTTTAAGAAGAAAAATGGGCACATTACTTATCTTTTAGAACAAATTTTTACATTTACTTTCTACTTTTTGTATTAATTTCACAATCAAACATTCTTAAACAGTACTCAATATATAAATCAAATAATTATGGTTCAGAAATGGGTGTACATTTGTATTTACTAAAATTCAACTGATTATTAATAGTTTAATAGCAATATTTCCAAAGAAGTTTCTTAAAAAAGAGATTTACACAGCCAGGAGTTTTGAAGTACCTTTTATGACATCATGCAAACTGTGACGTCATAATGCTATGATGTTGTAACCATATATTGTAAACAAGTAAACATCTATACAAGAATTTGAAATAAATGGTGAAAGCAAAAAAACATGTTTTTAAAATTAGTAACCGAGTGCATTTATTGTGTACAAGGTCCATGGTTACCAAATGAAACCACTCCACCTACTGATATGTCACTTTTGTATATATATGCGCATATCCTGGCTTTTTTAATCTACATGTGCACCCCCCCCCCCCCCTTCCCCACAAACAATGTTTAAGCTATCTTTGTAATCTCATGAAGACTTTTCTGTGATTATATTTCTAAAATAGGAATCGGATTATTATCTTCTAATTTTGTTCTTTAAATATGGATCAATTTCATATATTTACAATAAAAGCTTCATTTTATATAGTTTGTTTACATTCTTCAGTGCCTACAATTATCTCCCTTGGTTGACAAGGTTTTAACTTTATTAGTGTCTATTTTGTTAATTGCTAAAAGGTAGAAATATGAATGTTGATTACAAGTGTTTCCCCTTGGTAAAATTAAGCATTTGAGGAAAAATGCTGGATTTAAATACATCTTGTAGAAATGGTCATGCAATCATAATTTGTTTTGGAGGAAAAGTGCGTGCTAGATTATGACCCGACTCTATCAGTTGCTACTGGATCAGTTTTTTAGACAAAAATTAATGATATAAATAAAATACAAACCATATTTTACTGGCTTTGCATGCTTTTTGGGTAAACAGTATCATGGATTTGGTTGGAAGTACATTTGTGAGCAATATCATATAGAACCTAATCTCGCAAATTTCCCATGCGCTGTTTTTTGCTGTTCTAAAGGGTTGAAGTACACACAGGTACTTTTTTTTGGTTTTTGTTCAAAATTATATTTATTTAGTTGCAATAGTGTTTAATAACTAAATTAATTTCACTTCTGTTTTCCTTTGAGTAATTTAGCAATTTTTTCTTAAATTCTTTGTTGTTTCTGTCTACAAGGAAATCTGACAATTTTATGCCATTCAAGGCCATGTAACTTACTGTTTAAAACCATAAATTTTAATGTTTTTGAGTAAAATTAAGACAGAAAAATGTATTTTTTAATTGTTTACTGTTATCTGACAGTATAAAGTGAAAGTTACAGCATTATAGCTGCAGTGGCTGAACTAATAACATCATTGACATACAAACTTTTAGACAACAAAGTAAAAAATCAACACTTCAACTTGACAACGGCCTCTTAATTATTTTTGTATAGGGGAAACTATTGACATTTTTTGCTCTCACTTAGGCACCAAGTTTCGTTGAGTAATGAGAGACCCCTCAAAACGACCGGAATAATTTCACGCATATCACATTAAATTTTCGGGGTGCCATGTCAGATAAAATTTTTTGCAAATTTAGAAAATCCGAAGGGTACTCATGGAAACTCCCTTACACCCATGAAATAGTCCAGAAATAGGCTTTGAACAATCAGATAAAAAAATACCCAATGCATTTAATAAATTATCTGAATAAATTTATTTATAAATTCTATATGAAACTGCTTTTTAAATACAGCTCCAATATTAAAATTCCATTGAATAATAAATCCACTGTCTATGCTACAGTATGGCGCAGTCAAATATCAAAATAAGAACTATTTTCCTCTCCCTCAGTCAAAGTTCATTTACAGAGCCGTTGTCATATACATATTCTTGTCATTTGTATATATGCCTTGAATAAAGACGGCAGTGGTCGTCGAAAGGTCGGCAAAATGGAGTTTTTATTTTTATTATTGATAACGATTAATTTTTAGATTGTTAGATGTTTAAACCATTTTTTGTCTTTAAGTTATATTTTGGCTGAATGGCCAGCACTTTCATTATGTCAATATGTAACATAATATGTTTTACATGTAGATTTACACTGCTATTGGTTCACAGTGTTGTAGGCAGAGCCCCAAGTTATTTTATCACTGAAATGTGGAGCTTAATTTACTACTTGTATTAAAACGGTTTGTAAATTTTCTTTTTCAGGTGATTGTTGAAAAAGATCCCAAATCTCACATCCAGGATATAGACAAAAGAAAGTTCCTTGTACCAAATGATATATCTGTAGCACAGTTCATGTGGATTATACGAAAAAGAATTCAGCTTCCATCAGAAAAGGCTATTTTCCTGTTTGTTGGAAAAGTCTTACCACAATCTAGGTACTTGTAGATAATGATTCTGAAAAAAGGTGTTTCCTTCAAACTGTAAATCTGTTTGTAAATTGTAAACTAGAAATGATCAATAACTTCATGAAAAAAAAAGGGGGGGGGGGGGGGGAAGTTTATACAAACTGCTTACTTTATGAAGGATAACAGAAAATGATGGTCATCTAAATATTACTGCTGAATAGAGAAATACTCTAGCATTGGTAATCACATACATTTGTAACTGGAAAATAGACGGACAAATATGATCTCTACTGCATCCCTGTCTAATACATGTATATATAAGGTTATATGAGCAAACTTGCATGACATGAATTAGCTTGCTTAATTTCACCGTACTGCTGACTTAGTGTAACCATTTTACGTTCAGTTAAAGCCTGTGACAGATATTCTGACAGCTCCTTGACAGTAAACCTTATTTTGCTAACTTATTGATATTTTTTCTTATTTTTAGTGCAAGTATGGGAAAATTATATTTACATCTTATGTTATGTTAGCTGACAGTATGCCTTACTTTGCAGTTCTAATGACTCGGTGATATTTTTTTTATTTTCAGTGCAAGTATGGGACAAGTATATGAAGAACACAAAGATGAAGACGGATTCCTATATATTGCTTACAGCGGTGAAAATACATTCGGGTGTTGAAGGGAGATAATTTATCAACTGTTGTGATGAGACGATAACCTCAGATGGATTGTTATAATCTGAACAGCAGAAAAATGGCTAAAACTTGTTAAAATACACATGTTTTTCATTTATACAGGGAGTCTGATAGTTGTCATTTTTTCCCCATTTGCAATTTCATAAAGGTTTACCAGGAAAGAATTGATTGCATCATTTGATACTTTGTTTATAATTCATAATTCATATTTATAGGTTTTTGGAGTGAATACATTTATTTCATAAATTAAAAGATTATAGTAGGTTCAGAAGTCATTTTATAGTAATTTTGAGTTGTAAACTTTATCGAAAATAGGTTATTAATTATTATTTAGATATTTTGGGGTAAATAATTACAAAGCTGTCGAAGCATTAGTCAATGTGTTTTGTTAGTACAGAGTATATGTAGTAAACTGTAAATATAATTTTTAATATATATGTGATAATGTGTGAATGTTGTATGTGATATTTCAGTAGCTTATCTCCCTTTAAGTGAATTAATTATAATTCATTTTACGTTGTCTTTTTGGGTCTCATTTGTTATATGGGAGAAAACTCGTATGTAATCAGTACCTAATTTTTATAACTTTTTCATAATCAAATAAACAAATTATTTACTTGCTCTGTTTTAGGGATGGCTTAAAAGTACCACTGTTTTTTTTTCATCAGTTTACAAGTAATTTTTTACTTAGTTTTATCTCCCTTTGTTTCCTTAAGCTTACAGTCATAAATATTGTTGAAATTACAATTTTATTATAAACTATGTTTTTTTGTTGAACCATGATATCATGTTAATAAATTCTGAAGATATACTTTATTCTTATTTTATAAGATAAGCTTCATGTATGATCTATAACTTTTGATAAAATACTTTGGTTTAGATTTGAACGTGAAATTCTATTATTCCTTTTCAAATTATTGCATATTGCCATATATACATATACTACAAACAACTGAAACTCCATCAAAATGCAACTGACTTAATCTGAGCAACATGAACCTCACTAAAACTCCATCAATGTTCTACTGACTTAATCTGAGCAACATGAACCCACTAAAACTCCATCAATGTTCTACTGACTTGAACCCCACTAAAACTCCATCAATATTCTACTGACAATCTGAGCAACATGAACCCACTAAAACTCCATTGATGTGCTACTGACTTAATCTGAGCAACATGAACCTCACTAAAACTCCATCAATGTTCTACTGACTTAATCTGAGCAACATGAACCCACTAAAACTCCATTGATGTGCTACTGACTTAAAATGAGCAACATGAACCTCACTAAAACTCCATCAATGTTCTACTGACTTAATCTGAACAACATGAACCCACTAAAACTCCATTGATGTGCTACTGACTTAATCTGAGCAACATGAACCCACTAAAACTCCATTGATGTGCTACTGACTTAACCTGAGCAACATGAACTCACTAAAACTCCATTGATGTGCTACTGAATTAATCTGAGCAACATGAACCCCACTAAAACTCCATTGATGTGCTACTGAATTAATCTGAGCAACATGAACCCCACTAAAACTCCATTGATGTGCTACTGACTTAATTTGAGCAACATGAACCCACTAAAACTAAACTGATGTGCTACTGACTTAATTCGAGCAACATGAACCCACTAAAACTCAATTGATGTGCTACTGACTTAATCTGAGCAACATGAACCCCACTAAAACTCCATCGATGTTCTACTGACAATCTGAGCAACATGAACCCACTAAAACTCCATCGATGTTCTACTGACTTAACCTGAGCAACATGAACCCACTAAAACTCCATTGATGTGCTACTGACTTAACCTGAGCAACATGAACCCACTAAAACTCCATCGATGTTCTACTGACTTAACCTGAGCAACATGAACCCACTAAAACTCCATTGATGTGCTACTGACTTAACCTGAGCAACATGAACCCACTAAAACTCCATTGATGTGCTACTGACTTAACCTGAGCAACATGAACCCACTAAAACTCCATCGATGTTCTACTGACTTAACCTGAGCAACATGAATCCACTAAAACTCCATTGATGTGCTACTGACTGAATCTGAGCAACATGAACCCACTAAAACTCCATCGATGTTATACTGACTTAATCGGAGCAACATGAACCCCCTAAAACTCCATTGATGTGCTACTGACTAAACCTGAGCAACATGAACCCACTAAAACTCCATCGATGTTCTACTGACAATCTGAGCAACATGAACCCACTAAAACTCCATCGATGTTCTACTGACTTAATCTGAGCAACATGAACCTACTAAAACTCCATTGATGTGTTACTGACTTAATCGGAGCAACATGAACCTACTAAAACTCCATCGATGTTCTACTGACAATCTGAGCAACATGAACCCACTAAAACTCCATCGATGTTCTACTGACTTAATCTGAGCAACATGAACCTACTAAAACTCCATTGATGTGCTACTGACTTAATCGGAGCAACATGAACCCCACTAAAACTCCACTGATGTGCTACTGACTTAATTCGAGCAACATGAACCCACTAAAACGCCATCGATGTTCTACTGACTTAATCTGAGCAACATGAACCCACTAAAACTCCATCGATGTTATACTGACTTAATCTGAGCAACATGAACCCACTAAAACTCCATCGATGTTCTACTGACTTAATCGGATCAACATGAACCCACTAAAACTCCATTGATGTGCTACTGACTTAATTTGAGCAACATGAACCCACTAAAACTCTATTGATGTGCAACCGACTTAATCTGAGCAACATGAACCCACTAAAACTCCACTGATGTGCTACTGACTTAATCTGAGCAACATGAACCCCACTAAAACTCCATCGATGTTCTACTGACTTAATCGGAGCAACAGGAACCCCACTAAAACTCCATTGATGTGCTACTGACTAACACTGAGCAACATGAACCCACTAAAACTCCATTGATGTGCTACTGACTTAATCTGAGCAACATGAACCCCACTAAAACTCCATTGATGTTCTACTGACTTAATCTGAGCAACATGACCCCACTAAAACTCCATTGATGTGCTACTGACTAACACTGAGCAACATGACCCCACTAAAACTCCATTTATGTGCTACTGACTTAATCGGAGCAACATGAACCCCACTAAAACTCCATTGATGTTCTACTGACTGAATCTGAGCAACATGAACCCACTAAAACTCCATTGATGTGCTACTGACTTAATCTGAGCAACATGAACCCCACTAAACTCCATCGATGTTCTACTGACAATCTGAGCAACATAACCCCACTAAAACTCCATCGATGGTCTACTGACTAACGTTGAGTAACATGAACCCACTAAAACTCCATTGATGTGCTACTGACTTAATCTGAGCAACATGAACCCACTAAAACTCCATTGATGTGCTACTGACTTAATCTGAGCAACATGAACCCACTAAAACTCTATTGATGTGCTACTTACTTAATCGGAGCAACATGAACCCACTAAAACTCCATTGATGTGCTACTGACTTAATCGGAGCAACATGAACCCACTAAAACTCCATTGATGTGCTACTGACTTAATCGGAGCAACATGAACCCCACTAAAACTCCATTGATGTGCTACTGACTTAATCGGAGCAACATGAACCCACTAAAACTCCATTGATGTGCTACTGACTTAATCTGAGCAACATGAACCCCACTAAAACTCCATTGATGTGCTACTGACTTAATCGGAGCAACATGAACCCCACTAAAACTCCATTGATGTGCTACTGACTTAATCTGAGCAACATGAACCCCACTAAACTCCATCGATGTTCTACTGACAATCTGAGCAACATGAACCCCACTAAAACTCCAATGATGTGCTACTGACTTAACCTGAGCAACATGAACCCCACTAAAACTACCATTGATGTGCTACTGACTTAATCTGAGCAACATGAACCCCACTAAAACTCCATTGATGTGCTACTGACTTAATCGGAGTAACATGAACCCCACTAAAACTCCAATGATGTGCTACTGACTTAATCTGAGCAACATGAACCCCACTAAAACTCCATTGATGTGCTGCTGACTTAATCTGAGCAACATGAACCCCACTAAAACTCCTTTGATGTGCTACTGACTTAATCGGAGTAACATGAACCCCAGTAAAACTCCATTGATGTGCTACTGACTTAATCTGAGCAACATGAACCCCACTAATACTCCATTGATGTGCTACTGACTAACACTGAGCAACATGAACCCACTTAAACTCCATTGATGTGCTACTGACTTAATCGGAGCAACATGAACCCCACAACTCCATTGATGTTCTACTGACTAACGTTGAGCAAAGCGAACCCCACTAAATCTCCATTGATGTGCTACTGACTAACGTTGAGTAACAATAACTCCACTAAAACTCCATTGATGTGCTACTGACTAACACTGAACAACATAAACCCCACTAAAACTCGATCGATGTGTTACTGACTAACGCTGAGTAACAATAACCCCACAAAAAGCAAGACTTATACTGAAGCATAGACTACTGAAAAACATATGAATTTGAATCAAGCTAAGCATTTGGATTTTAAGTCCTAGACCTTTATAAGGCTAAAATTGAACACCCCGATATACGCTCTTTGCCGGTACGTTACATTAGGACATAATTTAACGGTCTGATTTAACAAAATATATATACTCTCTGCGCGTATGTTTGGATGTTATTTTAACGCTACAATTAAACAACGCTAATATACAATCTTGCATGTACGTTAGACATAATAAACGCTCAGATTAAACAACTAACGCTATATTTGGACAAAAGACAATACGTTAGGGACAGACACAGCTATGGTTAAACAAAAGAGTGGACAACAATACAGACCAAACCCCCAAAACTGAGTTACACGAACCCCACTAAAAACCGGGTATACAAATATGGTCCGGAATTGTAACCAATTTCTGTTCAACGCGTTGCTCCGTCGTATCGATCTTTGTAATATCCGGGGTAAGTCATACAACAGTCCGAAGGAGGGAACGTGGTAAGGCCAAACAGAACATGGTCATTTGTGTGGCAGTCAGAAGGAGGGAACGTGGTAACGCCAAAGAGAACATGGTCCTTTGTGTGGCAGTCAGAAGGAGGGAACGTGGTAACGCCAAGCAGAACATGGTCATTTGTGTGGCAGTCAGAAGGAGGGAACGTGGTAACGCCAAAGAGAACATGGTCCTTTGTGAGGCAGATATTCCGTTACGGTCAACTAATTCATGATGGCGACCGTAAAATTTTCTAACTGATGACTTCAATCTTACTACCATAAACCCCTGGTTAAGTAGCTTTTCTCTCAGCAAGGAAATCTGGGTGCCGTTTCATAAAGCGATCGTTAGCTTAACGTGCACGTTATCCCATTTAAATTGCATGGGATTTCGAGCACGTTAATTAGCGATCGCTTTATGAAACGGCACCCTGGTTAGAAAATACAGGCTCTGGAGTATCTGAAAAATTAGAAGATGTTTACCCCATATGCAGGTACTACTAGAATGTTGCCACAAATAGGAAAATTGAAATCATCCCTTTGGTCGTAAATGTTTGGTTCCTAAGCGACCTTCATTGTCAATCTAGATGTAGTTCATGGTATTAGGCGAACCTACCTGTCGTAATGGTGTCTTTACTTTCAAATTCAATGGGATAGTTGCGATCAACATAGTCACAGAATTTTGATATTGCTCAGCTTTTGTCCATGTTTTTAAGAAGCACTTTTATGCGTATAGTGGAACAAGTCAACAAGATGGGAGTGCACAGTTGGTACCCATTGGAATACCGACGGTGTTGAATGCCCCCCCCCCCCCAATTTGAACGTTTAATCAGATTAGTCTTGAAGGGGTATCAATGGTAATATTGTCTCTGTTTCCTTAACGATGTTATTAAAAACACTTCCACCAAACATGACAAACGTATTAATTATCAGAAAGTCAAGCATCCTGATTATTTCGGAAACAGAAAACTTGAGTGGTCCAACAGGAAATATGATTTATCAAGACTTTAAATAGATATTTGTATCTAGTTTTGCCTTTCGATTTATTGAGACAAAGTCGAATCAATTCTTTATTTTAGCTTATTATATGGAATAGTAGTGTAAAGAGTTGAAAAGTTGAATGTTCCAACGCTATTGCATGAAAAGAGTGATCTAGCCAGGTACTCTACTTGAACGTTTTGATTAGTGAATTAACATAAGTCTGCACAAAATGAATGTACAATTAAAGGGAGAAAATAAATGCCTGTGTGGTTTACCTGAATCACCTGTTGGATGTCGACCTAATTCATTAAATATGAGTTCAATCTCCTGCTGATACAAATGTACCTAGCTCAACACTCTGAATATGAGTTCATTATCCTGATAATAGTAGCTTAGTACTGTACCACTTCTGAATGAGTTCACTATCCCTGATAATAGTACAGTTCCACTTATTACAAAAACTTCCGGTGAATAACAGTAACCCTTGAAGTACAAGTCACATCATCTAAGTAGCTAGAAGTAGGTTAACGTAGTTTGAATTTCTATTGATTATATAAGTAATTTACCTGTATGGTGTTTATCATTATTATCAGTGGTGTTCAGTCCTCTACATTTGTGGTGTTCGCCAGTATTTTACATATGTGGTGTTCGCCAGTATTTTACATTTGTTGTTTTATCAGCAGTGTATATTTGTGGTGTTTATCCGTGTTTATCAGTATTATACATGTGTTCGTCAGTACTTTACCTTTGTGGTGTTCATCAGTAGTTTACATCGATGGTTTTCATCAGTATTTTACATTGTGGTGTTTTTTTATTAGTATTTTACCTTATGGTTTATCAGTAGTTTACTTTTTGGGTGTTTTTCTGTAGTGCCTATCAGTAGTATGCGTTTTTGTTTATCAGTATTTTGCATTTGTGGTTTATCAGTATTTTACATTTGTGGTGTTTATCAGTATTTTACATTTGTGGTGTTTGTTAGTATTTTACATGTGTGGTGTTTGTTAGTATTTTACTTTTGCGGTTTATCAGTATTTTACTTTTGCGGTTTATCAGAATTTTACATTTTTGGTGTTTATCAGTATTTTACATGTGTGGTGTTTGTTAGTATTTTACTTTTGCGGTTTATCAGTATTTTACATTTTTGGTGTTTATCAGTATTTTACATGTGTGGTGTTTGTTAGTATTTTACTTTTGCGGTTTATCAGTATTTTACATTTTTGGTGTTTATCAGTATTTTACATGTGTGGTGTTTGTTAGTATTTTACTTTTGCGGTTTATCAGAATTTTACATTTGTGGTGTTTATCAGTATTTTACATGTGTGGTGTTTGTTAGTATTTTACTTTTGCGGTGTTTATCAGTATTTTACATTTGTGGTGTTTAACAGTATTTTACTTTTGCGGTGTTTATCAGTATTTTAAATGAGTGGTTTATCAGTATTTTACATGTGTGGTGTTCGTTAGAATTTTACTTTTAGGGTTTTTATCAGTAGTTTACACTGTTGGTGTTTTTCCGTAGTGTTTACCAGTAGTTTACATGAGTGGTTTATCAGTAGTTTACATTTGTGGTGTTTATCAGTATTTTACATTTGTGGTGTTTATCAGTATTTTACATGAGTGGTTTATCAGTATTTTACATTTGTGGCGTTTGTTAGTATTTTACTATTGCGGTTTTTATCAGTAGTTTACATTGTGGGTGTTTTCCATAGTGTTTATCAGTATTTTACATTTGAGGTATATATATATATATATCAATACTTTATTTGATTATTTAATGAACAGAATTTTGCGTGTTTTGATGGATCCAAAAACTACTTTTGGGGAATGTGAAATCGCAAACAGAAAAGATATGATTATTTTTGTCAGCTAGGACAAGAAGAATCAAATACCGACCCTTTTCATTTACGCGTTTGCTGCTAATAGATTTGCTACGATATACGATGATTTGACGGCTTGATTCTAACGGCGAATTTGATATGCGGTCGTTATTGGGAATTCTCAACCAGAGAAAATGTAATATTCACCTCGCCAAAGTCATTGCGGGTTCTAGCCTTACTTCGGGCGCGGGTGCGCTCAATTCCAATCTTAATTGACAGGGATTACCAGTTTTTCTTCCTAAGGTCGGGGTTTTCTCCGGATACTCCGGCTTCATCACTGAACACTCTCCAAACAAAAAAGCGAGGGTACGATTATTCGTTCTACCGACTAGACAAATGAGACATAAACTGCTGATGATTTTATCACGACATTTTAAAAAGTCACAAAAATATTCTTGATAGAATAAAATTGCATAACTGTGACCTTTTCTGTGTTTATTTTCAGCTATATAAATACACGTTTATTCGTTATTGCGGTATTATATAAGTGGATATCGATATTATAGGAGAATAGCACTTTATAGTAATTTAATTATGACAAGTAGATATACATGATTATATCGTGATCATATGATAACTGGGGTCAAACTCTAGTTTGTTTACTGTCAATCTAGCTTCTGTCAGCGGTCAGTTAAATGTCATGATAAGTTTTAATAATTACGGGTAATTTCGTGGATTTTTAAAGTAATGCGCATATTTGGACTGAAAATGAATTGTAAAAGGATACCTATACTTATATTCTTTATTCTGTTATGTACTGTGTTTAGTCTTTACATGGTGTTTTTTAATCACGGACCGCCAGAAGAAATTTTAAAATCAAATGCGGAAAATTCTAAAAGTAACAAAGCTGAGGATGAAGACGAGTTAACTGATTCTGAGATTGCGTGGAGTAGATTTATTAAGGATCATAACTACGTTAGTATCGGGTCTATATGGGATGCTTGTGGTAAGTGTAAAGGCTGTATCGGGTCTATATGGGATCCTTGTGGTAAGTGAGACGTAAGTTTCGGGTCTATTTGGGATGCTTGTGGTAAGTGAGACGTTAGTATCGGGTCTATATGGGATGCCTGTGGTGAGACGTTAGTATCGGGTCTGTTTGGGATGCTTGTGGTAAGTTAGACGTTAGTATCGGGTCTATATGGGATGCCTGTGGTAAGTGAGACGTTAGTATCGGGTCTATATGGGATGCCTGTGGTAAGTGAGACGTAAGTATCAGGTCTATATGGGATGCTTGTGGTAAGTGAGACGTAAGTATCGGCTCTATATGGGATGCCTGTGGTAAGTGAGACGTTAGTATCGGGTCTGTTTGGGATGCTTGTGGTAAGTTTGACGTTAGTATCGGGTCTATATGGGATGCCTGTGGTAAGTGAGACGTAAGTATCGGGTCTATATGGGATGCTTGTGGTAAGTTTGACGTTAGTATCGGGTCTATATGGGATGCCTGTGGTAAGTGAGACGTAAGTATCGGGTCTATTTGGGATGCTTGTGGTAAGTGAGACGTAAGTATCGGGTCTATATGGGATGCCTGTGGTAAGTGAGACATTAGTATCGGGTCTGTTTGGGATGCTTGTGGTAAGTGAGACGTAAGTATTGGGTCTATATGGGATGCCTGTAGTAAGTGAGACGTTAGTATCGGGTATATGGGATGCCTGTGGTAAGTGAGACGTTAGTATCGGGTCTGTTTGGGATGCTTGTGGTAAGTGAGACGTTAGTAGCGGGTCTATATGGGATGCTTGTGGTGTGAGATGTCAATATCGGGTCTATATGGCATGCTTGTGGTAAGTGAGACGTTAGTATCGGGTCTATATATGGGATGCCTGTGGTAAGTTTGACGTTAGTATCGGGTCTATATGGGATGCCTGTGGTAAGTGAGACGTTAGTATCGGGTCTATATGGGATGCCTGTGGTAAGTGAGACGTCAATATCGGGTCTGTATGGGATGCTTGTGGTAAGTGAGACGTTAGTAGCGGGTCTATATGGGATGCTTGTGGTGTGAGATGTCAATATCGGGTCTATATGGGATGCTTGTGGTAAGTGAGACGTTAGTATCGGGTCTATATGGGATGCTTGTGGTAATTTAGACATTAGTATCGGGTCTATATGGGATGCTTGTTGTAAATGAGACCTTGGTATCGGATCTATATGGGATGCTTGTGGTAAGTGAGACGTTAATCGGGTCTATATGGGACGCGATTGTATTGTGAGACGTAAGTACAATAATACTTAACGCACATCAGTTCAGGTGACAAGATGTGGTAGAACGAATAATCGTGCCCTCGCCTTTTTTCGAATCACAAAACAAAAATCGGATTATTAGGACAATTAAATTAATATAATTGTGGCGTTAACATGTTAATTTGTTTTGGTATGGAAATTGACATATAATGCAATGGCCTTGCGCAGCTTTATTAAAAGTCAGACAAAATGGGGGATCTATTTATAAAATGCGATTTAAGTTTTAAAGTAAAAATTTTAATTGTGTTTAAACGTTAAACATTTCATTTAAACAGTGAGGACTGCATTGTATTTCACCCTGACGTATGACAAATCATAATATCGTCCCTTATTTCAAAAGCTGTACCAACTTATAGCAATGTTATGTATTAAATATTTACCTGTTAATAAATATTTGATAAGTATCAAGGATTATGTTATAAACTGTACAATAAACTTTTTCCACCATGAATACAACTCGTCTTAGTAGGACTACTTTTTAAACACCACTAACCATGAATTATAGTATGTTACAATTAATCTGTTTACAGAGGGAGACAAAGATACAATAGGAAAAGTGATTTTACTACCAGATACGGAGACAGGAGGAGTCAAATCTCGAACATTTGTAAACGTCACGTTTGGTAAGACACACTGGTGTTAGTTATTAAGCTATGTTGAAAAATTTGATATTTCAATTTTTTTCCCTTAATTTAACTGCAATCTCTTGAAGTGTAAAAACAACACCTGTATTAGCTGGATTAAATTGACATGTTATTTTAGCAAGACAAAGATTTACACAAATTCAACAGCTACAGTAAATTGCGGTTTAATTTGGTTACTTCTACCGCCTCTTCCCAAACCCGTTTAGTTGGATGGTATATTTCTTCAGAAGTCCTTAATTTAGTTCGCATTACTATATATGGTCTATTTCTTCAGAAGTCCTTAATTTAGTTCGCATTACTATGGTCTATTTCTTCAGAAGTCCTTAATTTAGTTAGCATTACTATATATGGTCTATTTCTTCAGAGGCTCTCAGTTCAGTTCGCAGGAATATGGTCTATTTCTAAAGAAGCCCTCACTTTAGTTAGATAGAAGACCACTGTTTAGTTTAATAGACTATGGTCTTTTTCTTCGGAAGCTCTCAATTCATTTCGATAGACTATGGTCTATTCTTTCAGAAGCCCTGGTTGTAAGTGGCTGGAAAATGGTCTATTTCTTCAGACGTCCTAAGTGAATATTGCTTGACTATGGTCTACTTCTTCAGAAGCCCTCAGTTTAGATGGCTGGACTATGCCCTATTTCTTCAGACTCCCTCAGTGTAGGTGCTAGTCCGAGAATCCTCTACCGTCCAACGCTTTTTTCTTTTTTTTTTTTTGCGTGGGACGCACGCAAAAAAAAAGCGTTGGACGGCAGAGGATTCTCGGACTATGTAGGTGCCTGGACTATGGCACATTTCTTCAGAAGCATGAAAGTGTAGTTGGCTGGATTATCAGTAACACGAACATGACGAATGGATTATCACGTTTTGTTGTTGGAGAACTATATTTCATTATGTTTAATACACGATATGTATGCTTGAGAAAACTTCATGAATGTGTTTTCATATTTATTTACAAAAATTCATAGTTTTGTGACATTTGAAGGTTATACCTCAATGGACGGAAATGAAACATTTACAGACGGGAAGTATAATTTTCACAATGTTATTATTTCCCATATTAAGCTAGTTTATATTTCCCATTATTTGATCAATAGAGAAAGAATATAATGGCGGAGAGCTTGGTATATCTGTCAAATATAATGGAAAAGATCTGTACAGCAACAAATGGGAATTCTGTACCATTGACGAGGACGAGGAGGAGGAGGACAGACAAGTGTTCTGTCCCTACAAAGCAGGGCATCATGCGTGGGTCACCGACAGAAAAGTCCCGAAATATTTACCCAAAGTAAGTACGTGTTGATAGGACATATCAAACACGCCTAGCTTAGGAATTCGACTTGATTTATTAATCAAGTTTGTCCAACATGCAAATTCGATGACCTAGGAACGTTAATGTGAGGTCATCGTACATTACAGTTAAGTACTAGTACATTATCTCGTCGGCATGTTCATCAGACGACACCGTGACGTTATCAGAGCAAGATATATTTTTTGGTGGGTGTTTATCATAAGATGTATTAATATAGAGACCCGACGGATTTATATTTACAAAACAGTTTTTGCTCAACAACAGATAATATAAATATTTAAAATAAATGACACAAAATCAAAACGTTACGCTTCTTTAAGCCAAAATTTGTATGTATCATTTCTCTGCAGGGGACATATTCTTCCAAAACTTGGTTAACAGATCGTGAGGGTGAAATGGTTGCCTGTGGATTCTCAGAATTTGTATTATAGTTTCTATGAGTAGTTTGACATGAGATCTGAGTTGAAATACCCAGTACGTCATAGCGACTGCAAAGAACAATGCATCACCATTGTCATCATAATGACTGTGAAAGCTTCACCATTGTCGTCATAGTGACATCACCATTGTCGTCATAGTGACATCACCATTGTCGTCACTGATTAATGTGATTTTATTTGTATGATCTTTACATGTAGTGGAGAGCTAAGGTCGCTTATCATTGCTATAAGCTCTACATTTTTAACTCGAGATCTTGTGAGCATTGTCAACGTCAATGATGACCAAAGTCTCTATCACATGTGGTTTACGAGTTACAATGATCTACAATGTACAAAATACACTGTGGAATAAATAAGGGGAAATAACTCATAAGGCAATGTCAAAATCCTTTGTGCAATTTTAACAAATTGCCTCAATCAATTACTGTCCAATTTGGAACAACTATTAACATTACAATTTCAAAGTTTATCTGCACATGCACGCATTTTTTCCAATCTAATTTAAATTAAATCTTTCATTTGCCCCCCCCCCCCCTTTTTTGCTAAGGTAGCTGTGTGTAGAACGATCTTACAACGCAGCGACCATAGCAAAAAGGGGGAGCAAGTGAAAGATATAATTTTAATTAGATTTTTACAGTTGATGTAAGAAAAAGAATTCGTTAGGCCAGAGGTAACTTCAAAAGAGTAATGTCTAATACGACCTTAAAAAATATCATTGCTGAAAAAGTGGAAAGCCTAAATTATAGTTATTATTTTTTAAAATGACGCAATAAACAAATAAAATTTCTTGTTACAAAACGAAACTTTCCATGAAATCTGAACACTTTTTCACAATATGAACAATGTGTAGCATAGATATCCTGGGTAAACTTAATTTATGGGTTCCTCGGATATCCCACGGGGGGGGGGGGGGGTCCACTAAGGATACTTTTAGGTACAGGTGTGCGGACGGACATTTGAAAACCCACCCTATTCATATATTTTCGGACACTATAAAACAGGACCTAATCATATATTGAATGATTAAATCAGACCTATTCATATATTTATTACTGCACATCCCCATTAATGCAACACTTTGTTTGTAAAATCACTGTGGTTTACATAGGCTTAACATGCTTAAGGTGAGAATTGAGGCATGGAATATATTTAGATAATTTACAACTACCCAATGATATATTTTTCAATGAAAAAAGCTACCTATTCATATATTTTGGAGAGCTAAAAAAGTGACCTTAGTCGGGCCGCACATCCGTATTACCCTATATATACCAAGTTAACCCCCCCCCCCCCTTGGGATATCCTATCATCCTATGTAAAAATGTGAGGTTTTAATAGTGCTATGTATTAACAGATGTTAACATTTTGGGTTAAATATTTGGTATAAAGGTCCAACCCATGATAAAATCAGGATATATTCATGCCACAATGAATTATTTCACAGTGATAAAAATACATCTCGTTATAATAAATGAATTCACAAGATGTAGATTATTTAAAATTGAAGTTTCAGGTTAATATTTGTAAAATTATTATTACGATAATTTTCAAAGTATAGAATTATTTCTATAATTATTGTCATGTTGTCAAAACTATGTACATTTCCAACAATCATTCATGCATGTCTAAATTTGATATGATCTCATTCTATATGTTAAAAAAACTATTTTTCAATTTGATATATATGATGTAAATTTCTCTATATTTAATGTATTCTCATGTATTTACGTAAATGTACTTTATTTAATCAACAACTGAAAAAGTGACAGTGACATTATACTGTCACTCTACAGATCTTGGTAAGCAAAGAGGTTGTATGTTATTAATTTCTTAATATCAGAAAAAAAAAAACAATTTGATAACACAGATTTTTTGTCATCTGTCGAATAGGTAAAAAAATCACAGGATAACTTTTCCAAAATAGAAACTCTGGACAATCATATACATGTAGAATGTTTTTGCTTGAACTAATACAAATCGTTTGTCATCTAAGCATTGTAAAATACTGCATTTATTATTTATTTGGCAATTATTGGTCTTCTTGTAACAATGCAACTTATAAACAAATATGTACTAAATAAACACATGTACTAAATAAACACATGTATGAACTATATCTCAGTATTTATATAGTCATAGTAGACTTGGTAGTCTATCAGACCTGGATAATCTGGTTACTAGTATGACCATCTGGTTACCAATTACTGCAAACATAATCCTGTAACCAGTAAAACCTGGATAATCTGGTAACCTGCATCTGCATGACCAATTACTGCAACCTGTTCCATTGACTTCTATAAATCTAGCAGAAAACTTGAATAAACTATATTGATTTCACACCGACTTTTACTGCGGACTTGTTTCTCTATGAGTATAATCATCATACCTTCAATCAAGTTGATTTAGGTCCATTTCTAAGCTCATTTCCATCGATACCCTTACATTCGGACATTTTCGCTTTCATTTTGAACAAAAAGTCACGTGACAACAATGTGACCTAAATCCGGTGCTTAAATTAGATTGATTGAAAGTATGATGACTATGTTCATAGAGAAAAATATCTTAAGAAGCGAATTATATATAGGTTAACTGGATGAAAATGGTTTTTAACATCTGGACACGATGAAATATGCCGACTCAGACCCATGTGTGATTATGGAGAGCTCTCTGACGTCCCACGCAAAAAAAAAGACGATTCTCGGACTAGCTGTGTAGATGACTAACTACCTTAACCAATCGTCCACAGAGTCCCCCAACTATAAACTAAAAATGTCTTCAGAAGCAAAATGAATAAACTAAAAACTGAGAATAAATGTGTATAATAATATGCTTAATGGAGTACAATATAGCATAATTGTTTATTTGTTTGAACTAAGTTTTACATGTAGCAATTTTTCATCTTAAACACACACATGATTAATACAAATAAACTGGAGATGTTTCACTCATTACCATTCTTATGATGGGTCTGTTTGATTACTGGAGACGTTTCACTCATTACCACTCTTATGATGGGTCTGTTCGATTACTGGAGATGTTTAACTCATTACCACTCTTATGATTGGTCTGTTTGATTACTGGAGATGTTTCACTTATTGCCACTCTTATGATGGGTTTGTTTGATTACTGGAGATGTTTCACTCATTACCAATCTTATGATGGGTCTGTTCGATTACTGGAGATGTTTCACTTATTGCCACTCTTATGATGGGTCTGTGTTCGATTACTGGAGATGTTTCACTTATTACCACTTTTATGATTGGTCTGTTTGATTACTGGAGATGTTTCACTCATTACCAATCTTATGATGGGTCTGTTTGATTACTGGAGATGTTTCACTCATTACCGCTCTTATGATTGGTCTGTTTGATTACTGGAGATGTTTCACTTATTACCACTCTTATGATGGGTCTGTTTGATTACTGGAGATGTTTCTCTCATTACCACTCTTATGATTGGTCTGTTTGATTACTGGAGATGTTTAACTCATTACCAATCTTATGATTGGTCTGTTTGATTACTGGAGATGTTTCTATCATTACCACTCTTATGATGGGTTTGTTTGATTACTGGAGATGTTTCACTCATTACCAATCTTATGATGGGTCTGTTTGATTACTGGAGATGTTTCACTCATTACCAATCATATGATTGGTCTGTTTGATTACTGGAGATGTTTCACTCATTACCAATCTTATGATGGGTCTGTTTGATTACTGGAGATGTTTCACTCATTACCACACTTATCATGGGTCTGTTCGATTACTGGAGATGTTTCACTCATTACCAATCTTATGATGGGTCTGTTTGATTACTGGAGATGTTTCACTTAGTACCACTCTTATGATGGGTCTGTTTGATTACTGGATATGTTTCACTTATTACCACTCTTATGATGGGTCTGTTTGATTACTGGAGATGTTTCACTCATTACCAATCTTATGATGGGTCTGTTTGATTACTGGAGATGTTTCACTTATTACCACTCTTATGATGGGTCTGTTCGATTACTGGAGATGTTTCATTCATTACCACTCTTATCATGGGTTTGTTCGATTACTGTAGATTTTTCACTCATTACCAATCCATGGGTCTGTTTGATTACTGGAGATGAAACATCTCCATTAATCAAACAGACTCATTACCACTTTTATGATGTGTCTGTTTTACTCATTACCACTCTTATAAATGGTCTGTTTGATTAATGTTGAACAGCCACTCATAAACATATCACGTGTCATATCATAAACAATACCTTTATACCAGACAGTGTCTATAGGTGTTGGATTTTTATTGACAATGAGATGGCTTCAGTAAGGCAGTGTATAGCTCTCACAATGTCAGCATGAACAGATCAGTGGCAGTAGATCTACATGTATGAGAAACCACTAAGTACCTTATGTAAATAGATCATACAGGAACTGCTATTTTCTTGCTAAGATTTAAAAAACCAATCCAGACAAGTGATACTATATTGTTATATATTATGTTGTAGCAAATAAATACAAAAGTCCTTTTAAAAATGAGATGACCTCAGATCCACCAAGTTTAGATGTCCCATAGACCCTGTCTACGAAGGAAATAGGCACCTGTAAAATAAAGAAAACTCTACTGTAAAAGTATGAAAGACCCCATTAAGCTCATTGCACATGACCCTTTTTGTAGATGTTAAAAAGAGTAGCTTCTAAATGATGTTATCCCATCCCATCCCATCAGCCATTAATCAATCAATCAATCAATCAATCAATCGATCGATCAATCCGGCCAAATAAAAGAAGATTAACTATTTTATGTGGAGAATTTTGAGAGTCAAAGAATAAAATCCTTTATACTCCACCATTCCCAATAGGCCTAATTATAGTTGCGTTATAATCCGAAGCAAGTTTTGTGATATGTCGGATTTACCACACACAAAAAAATAAGCGAGGGTACGATTATTCGTTTTACTTTCTAACTACTCCACAGTTTAATAATAGTAGAAGTAACATTTCTGTTATACTAAAATCTACTATATGTAAACATACCCCATGTCACTACAGATACCCTATAAACAAAAGTATGTGACCATAATCAGGGCCACAACATTTATCAAGAGTATTATGACCATGACCAGGGCCACAACATTCAATTTAATTTTCTACACAACAAAACTAATCATTGTAGTTTAATATAGATATACTCAATAAAGGTCACTCATTCATTGAACAAATAAACCTGTGTAAATGACAGCTAATATGTGTACACTCTGCAATTATTTTTTGGTATAGTTTCAAATAATGTTTTTCAAAAATAACATCATAAAACAAATATAGTTGCTATAGAAACAATACTATTGTATGTGACCTTGATCAGGTCCACAACATTTATTAAAGTTTACAACCAAGAACAGGTATTCGTCTGATCATGTGATTATGATGAGGGGCATAATTATCAGGAATTAACCAATCAAGAACAGGTATTCATCTGATCATGTGATTATGATGAGGGGCATAATTATCAGGGGTTAACCAATCAAGAACAGGTATTCATCTGATCATGTGATTATGATGAGGGGCATAATTATCAGGGGTTAACCAATCAAGAACAGGTATTCATCTGATCATGTGATTATGATGAGGGGCATAATTATCAGGAGTTAACCAATCAACAAGAGATTATGTGACCATGATGAGGGCTACAACATTTAAGAGGAGTTAACCAATCAACAGCAGGTATATTAGTCTATATACAAATCTAAAAATATTGGTACATGTATTGGCGATATACAAACCTCTCCAATGCTGTATCCAAACTGTCGAGCTCTGATGATCATTTCCATCTGGAATACATAGCCTTTTGATACACAGGCATTTATGAGCTTCTCTAACACATCCTTCCTGTAAAGTCTGCAGGACAGAAAAATAATGAATTATTACTAAGAAAAATATATAAATCCACAAAATACTGCCTACTATTAATATTATCAATTGCCTGTCCCCTGATGAAGTTAGGTTTTTGTGATCCCGTGGAGCTTAATGAAAACAAAAACAAAAAAACAAAACAAAGAAAAAAAAAACAAGACAAGTTGCAGCACGTAGCCAAATGTCCCCTGCCTTTGCAGTATTAAATTTCCTAAGAAGTGTGAAAAACTAAAATGGAAAAATTTTTTTTTTAGATTCATTTAGTTTCTGGAAAAAATAATAAGCATGCAATATTAAAACTGCTGGGAAGAACTAATCACCTACATGATAAAATTTCATAAGAATATGCAAACTTTAGTAAGTGCTTGATAAAATTTGCTTTCAATATTGTTCAATATTGCTAAAATGGTCAAAGACCCATAACTCCTAAAAAATCTGCCAAATCAAAATAGTGGTATAGTATGCACATCTACACATCACAACAATTAATCCTATTAAATATCAAAGCAATCAATTGAACAGTTTCAGAGATGCACATACAAGATCAACCATTGTATTATATGGCTGAAATGGTCAGTTCGGTAACTCCTACAAAATTTGAGGAATCAAAAAAAGTGGTAAAGTATGCACATCCACCCATCATTACAATTAATCCTCCCAAATATCAAAGCAATTTGTCAAGCAGTTTCAGAGGAGTTGTGTCCATTGACATAACATGCACAAAGTAGATAAAGTGACATACTGCCTATAAAATTTGTCGAATCAAAATGTCATTGTGATATGATCAACTAAATATGGTGACAAACGATCCTACAAAATTTGAACAAAATCTGTTTAGCCATTTCAGAGGAGTTGTGTCCACAAAACTGTGATGGATGGACACAGACCATTACTAAGTCCCTCAGTCGAGTTGCAGTGGAGGACAAAAATGTTTCTCAGCAACAATGATGTCCAGATTGGCAAATTGTGGTAAAGAAACCCTTTTCCTAAGTTCACTCAACCATTAAATATTTGGCACAGCTCTACAGAATTTTGTCAGTGAAGAGACCTCACCATGTTGTAACTATATACCAACTTGCCACAGGATTTGAAGTTATCTTCATAAAAAAAGTTTCAAGGCAAAGATAAACCTATGAGGTGGGATGGATGGATGCACAAACAAACAAGCAAACAGACCAATGAACAAACAGATAGAAAAGCTGTCCCCAACTTTGTCATTGGCAAGACATAAAAAACAAAGAACCTGTAAGCTACTGCTCACTCAGTATACCCCTGCTATTCACATCATTTAATTTACTAAGTCGGTTAACAAGAAGTAGACATGCGACATACTCACAATATAGGACTACATGATAAGGTCACATATAAAATTTTAAGTGGTTGTAATGCGTAGCTGAGAAAACTGTTACGAAAGTTACATTGCAGACGAACGGATGTACAGATGGACAGAGGTAAACCAGTACATGTATATACCCCCCTCTTCTTCAAAGTGGGGCCCCGTGCGGGATCCGGGTGGCTAAAAGAATAGACCGCAGTCGCGCTAGCTTGTCGTAAAAGGCGACTAAATAGCGCCCAGTACCCTGACCGGCGTGTCAGGTCGGTTTGCCTAAAGACCGACTGGGATGTGTGCCACAGGTGGTTGAATGGGGTACCCCTGGCAAGCTGGGGTTGTCAGGCCATAATACGGAAAACCTGACCGCAAACCATATTAGTGCACCGTGTTGGGAAAATGCCACGTTCCTCGCACGTTAAAGAACGCTGCTGTAGTATTCGCTATGAGTAGGGATTTCGATCCCGCTACAGGAGGCTAAATTGCCCGACCCTATCCATCCTCCCATTTGCCAGTGGCAATCTAAAATCCTTTACCCCTATTTTTCCTTGTGTCCCATCCCATTTTCATTCATCATCATTTCATGTTCATTTTATCATCCATTTCATGTTCATCGCCTGAATATAGCTGAAATATTGCTGCTCGGGCGTTAAACACCATTAATCAATCAATCATCAATCTTCAAAGTGGGGGTATAAAAATGTACATTTAAATCTCTATTTGCTTTAAAGGCAAGCATGCAAAGTTCTGTAAAATTCCTTATACATGTTGGAGGCAGTGTGCATACAAACTGACATATTCCAATTCCCCAAGGACAAAATTGCCGTAAGAAATTATTTAGCATTTATCAATTTTTCATGAAAAGGTTGTCATAGAATACACACTTGACATGTATTTGAGTATATCAAAGGATCAGAAAGATTCTATATTGTTTAATACATTGAACACACAGTTTTTGAATCTCACATATCATCACATCATCCTTATTCTTTAATTTTTCTAATATCTGCAATATTTTTTCTTTCCTTATACCTTCCCTCTTTCTCCTTGTACATATCTTATCTTACAAATATACTATAATTTGTATTAAATTGTATGCATGCTCCATGAACATTGTTTTGTAACATATTGTATATTTGGAGAAGACTTCATAAGTGTCTTATCCTATTTGCATATTTAAGCAAATAAAATATGTTTAAACTGCACACACTTGACCATTTATTAACCTGTACTTTCCCTGGGGCAAAGATTAAGTTTGTTTGTTTGACAATAAACTTGATCATATAATTACATGTAGTGGTTTTTAAAGATAGAAATCAGTACAAAAGGTATAAAAAATAGATTGCTTTATTTATCATTATTTCAAATAAAAAAGTTACTTTAATATTTGTGAATACATCAACACTTTACAATAAAGAGGCACACAGGAAGTACGTTCATTACTGGGATTAGGCAATTAAAAAATAACAACAATTTTATTTCTATTTAGTATCATAAACACACTAAAGTTGTTCATAATGCAAAATTGTCATATCTATTGAAAACATCAATATAGCATCTTGAGCATCAGTCATCATATTACTAGTATTACACAAAGAATGCTAAAACGTTTCTTTTGTAGGTGATATGTGTAGTGTATGTACATTTATTAGAGAAAGGACAACCATTACATATTTATTGACATGTGTCTA
The DNA here is from genome assembly GCA_944474755.1 of Limnoperna fortunei. Taxonomy (NCBI): domain Eukaryota; kingdom Metazoa; phylum Mollusca; class Bivalvia; order Mytilida; family Modiolidae; genus Limnoperna; species Limnoperna fortunei. The sequence goes on from OX104112.1 coordinate 13,867,732, forward strand.
TGTGTATTATGTACCAATGAGGTATGTAGTTATCTAACCTATCTTTAATCAAACCACTTATATTGACTGCTTCAGCTATATCGTGATGACTGGTATTTGCGACACTGGAAGACAGAGGTTTTGACACTAATTAAAATTGTTGCACTATATTGTAGTGATCCATTTTTTCACAGAGGAAGTAAGAGGTTTATAAAATTAAATTTCCCCAGATTTGACCCAGAGGATAAAAATTTCCTTGTAATATGCACAACTAAATATGGTGTACTTGCTACACACCAAGTTTCGTAAAATTTGTTGCAGTAGTTTCAGAGTAGTTGATTTATAAGGAATTGTTGGAAAATTCTAAGTTCAAAGGGCCATATCTCCCACAAAATTTTGAGGATAAAAATTTCCTGGAAATATGCACAACCACATATGGTGTTCTTGCTATGTACCAAGTTTCATAAAATTTGGTTCAGTAGTTTCAGAGGAGTTGAGCGGAAACCATGATTTATGAAGAATTTTTGGAAAATTCCAAGTTCAAAGGGCCATAACTCGCACAAAATTTTGAGGATCAGAATTTCCTGCTAAAATGCACAACTAAATATGGTGTACTTGCTACACACCAAGTTTCGTAAAATTTGATGCAGTAGTTTCAGAGTAGTTGATTTACAAGGAATTGTTGGAAAATTCTAAGTTCAAAGGGCCATAACTCCCACAAAATTTTGAGGATAAAAATTTCCTGGTAATATGCACAACCACATATGGTGTTCTTGCTATGTACCAAGTTTCATAAAATTTGGTTCAGTAGTTTCAGAGGAGTTGAGCGGAAACCATGATTTATGAAGAATTTTTGGAAAATTCCAAGTTCAAAGGGCCATAACTCACACAAAATTTTGAGGATCCGAATTTCCAGGTAATATGCACAACTACATATGGTGTACTTGTTATATACCAAGTTTCATAAAATTTGGTTGAGCAGTTTCAGAGGAGTTGAGCGGAATAACTTTGTGATGGACAGACGGACAGATGGACAGGTCAAAAACAATGTCTCCCCACCAAGTGGGGGGAGACATAAATATTATACTATATTTTGTGACCAGTTTATTTGGCAGAGGAAGGCGGATGCTTCACCATTAACTGAAACTGTTTTGTTTACATCGTGATGACCACTTTTTCTGCACAAGAAAAGTGTCTTTAACACATAAGAATTTACATAGTTTTTATTCCCTCTAAATAACATTTGCATTTCAAACCAATATTTCTAAATGGTTTCACTATCTACAATTTCTATTCCGTACCTAAAACTTCCTGTAACATCTGAGGCTCCTGGTCTGAGCAAAATCTGTGTTATGTAATTGGCTGTTCGACTGTAAAGAGAATTTTACTTTAAAACAAGTGTGAAAACAGAAACAGGTCTCAGCTACATATCACAGTAGTAAAAAAAACAAGTGTGGACTGTGAGCAGGCTCACAAAGGTATACCCCCGCTTCGCTTTCAAGTCCAATTATCTCCCCTTATAGATATCCCAGGTCAATAAAAATCCTTCATGCACATCTACATATAATGTACTTCCTTTATTTAAAGTTTCATTAAATTCCATCAAGCCATTTTGGAGGAGTTGCGCTTACAAGGGATGTGGACAGACGGACAGACAGACAGAGTGATTCCTATATACCCCCCCAAACAAGTTTGCAGGGGGTACAATTACTCTATAAAAACTTTGTTTAGACTCTGCTGGGAGGGTCTCGCACTCCCTGAAATGTGATTGATTGATTGGATGTTTGCTTTATGTCCAGCGAGCAGTATTTCAGCTATATTCAGGACAGGAACAAGTTAACAAACAATACATCAATTGAAAAAGAGGTGGGATGGGACTCGGGGAACAAAATTTTGACTGCCACTGGAAAGTGTAAAAAAGCATTAATTGCAGAGGATTCTCACACTGGTTACTACCAGAGTGTCATGCACTACTTTTGAGCAACATATATAAGAAGTATTGTCCTAGTATCAATGGTCATAGAATTCAAAGAAAGTGACACAATCCAAAAAGTTGAACATAGCAACTGGACCATGAAATTGAGGTTGAGCTGAGGTGATACCAACCTGTCATGTTCTGCTGATGACCAACCTATTTACCAAATATTGTCACTCTACCTAGCATGGACCGAAATTAAATGTAGTAGTTTAATAATGAGACAAAAATCATTTGATTATAACAGTGGTCACCTGCCCAGCTTGTCTGTGATTGATGTATAGGACCACAGAGTTGCCCAACTTGTCTGTGATTGATGTATAGAACCACAGAGTTGCCTAGCTTGTCAAGGTCTGGTGGATAGAACCTACAGAACTGCCGAGCCTTTGCCTGGTTTGATGACTGAACACACAGAGCTGCCTAACTTGTCAAGGTCTGGTGGATAGAACCTACAGGACTGCCAAGCCTTTGCCTGGTTTGATGATTGAACACACAGAGCTGCCTAGCTTGTCAAGGTCTGGTGGATAGAACCTACAGAACTGCCAAGCCTTTGCCTGGTTTGATGACTGAACACACAGAGCTGCCTAGCTTGTCAAGGTCTGGTGGATAGAACCTACAGGACTGCCAAGCCTTTGCCTGGTTTGATGATTGAACACACAGAGCTGCCTAGCTTGTCAAGGTCTGGTGGATAGAACTTACAGGACTGCCAAGCCTGTGCCTGGTTTGATGACTGAACACACAGAGCTGCCTAGCTTGTCAAGGTCTGGTGGATAGAACTTACAGGACTGCCAAGCCTGTGCCTGGTTTGATGACTGAACACACAGAGCTGCCTAGCTTGTCCATGGTTGGTAGAACACCTACCCAGCTTGTCCTTGGTTGGTAGAACACCTACTCAGCTTGTCCATGGTTGGTAGAACACCTACTCAGCTTGTCCATGGTTGGTAGAACACCTACCCAGCTTGTCCGTGGTTGGTAGAACACCTACCCAGCTTGTCTGTGGTTGGTAGAACACCTACCCAGCTTATCCGTGGTTGGTAGAACACCTACCCAGCTTGTCCTTGGTTGGTAGAACACCTACCCAGCTTGTCCGTGGTTGGTAGAACACCTACCCAGCTTGTCCTTGGTTGGTAGAACACCTACCCAGCTTGTCCTTGGTTGGTAGAACACCTACCCAGCTTGTCCGTGGTTGGTAGAACACCTACCCAGCTTGTCTGTGGTTGGTAAAACACCTACCCAGCTTGTCCTTGGTTGGTAGAACACCTACCCAGCTTGTCCTTGGTTGGTAGAACACCTACCCAGCTTGTCCGTGGTTGGTAGAACACCTACCCAGCTTGTCTGTGGTTGGTAGAACACCTACTCAGCTTGTCCATGGTTGGTAGAACACCTACTCAGCTTGTCCGTGGTTGGTAGAACACCTACTCAGCTTGTCCATGGTTGGTAGAACACCTACTCAGCTTGTCCGTGGTTGGTAGAACACCTACCCAGCTTGTCCTTGGTTGGTAGAACACCTACCCAGCTTGTCCGTGGTTGGTAGAACACCTACTCAGCTTGTCCGTGGTTGGTAGAACACCTACTCAGCTTGTCCATGGTTGGTAGAACACCTACTCAGCTTGTCCGTGGTTGGTAGAACACCTACTCAGCTTGTCCATGGTTGGTAGAACACCTACTCAGCTTGTCCATGGTTGGTAGAACACCTACCCAGCTTGTCCTTGGTTGGTAGAACACCTACTCAGCTTGTCCATGGTTGGTAGAACACCTACTCAGCTTGTCCATGGTTGGTAGAACACCTACCCAGCTTGTCCGTGGTTGGTAGAACACCTACCCAGCTTGTCTGTGGTTGGTAGAACACCTACCCAGCTTGTCCTTGGTTGGTAGAACACCTACCCAGCTTGTCCTTGGTTGGTAGAACACCTACCCAGCTTGTCCGTGGTTGGTAGAACACCTACCCAGCTTGTCTGTGGTTGGTAGAACACCTACCCAGCTTGTCCGTGGTTGGTAGAACACCTACCCAGCTTGTCCGTGGTTGGTTTGTTTGTTTGTTTGATGGTGTTTAACGCCACTTTCAGCAATTTTTCAGCTATATCATGGCGTCCAGTTTTTATTGGGGGAGGAAGCCGGAGTACCCGGAGAGAACCCCCGACCTGCGGTAGGAAAACTGGCAATCCTTGTCAATTAAGATTGGAGTCGAGTACACCCTGCCTGCAGTGAGAATCGAACCCGCAATCTCAGTGTTGACAGACCACGTGATCAGTAGTAGACGAACTACCTTGACCACTCGGCCACCGAGGCCCCTCCGTGGTTGGTAGAACACCTAACCAGCTTGTCCGTGGTTGGTAGAACACCTACCCAGCTTGTCCGTGGTTGGTAGAACACCTACCCAGCTTGTCTATGGTTGGTAGAACACATACCCAGCTTGTCCGTGGTTGGTAGAACACCTACCCAGCTTGTCCGTGGTTGGTAGAACACCTAACCAGCTTGTCCGTGGTTGGTAGAACACCTAACCAGCTTGTCTATGGTTTGTGGATAGACCCACAGAGCTATCCAGCTTGTCTATGGCGTGTGGATAGAACCCAATGAGCTGCCATGCTTGTTCCTGGTTGGTGAAAAGTTAATGTCTAACTCTGTTATGATTGCTAAGGTTATTTTTAGTACTCATACAAAACCCTACAGTTTAAGTAACTGCTGAATCCATTCTATGTATCAGGTTCAACTGTTAACCTGTAATTACCCATTATTATTAATAAATATGACTAAATATACAATATGTCTACAGTTAAAGGCTCCCTCTAAATAACAACTGATAAATATTACCTGATAAATTTTCGTTTGAGGTCCCATCCATACACACCCCCGTCACCAACATATCTGGTACCAGATACTACATCATAGTTACCTTCTCTTTGTTTTCTGAAAAATAAATTACACAAATAAAGTGATTCCTACTCTTGATCAAAGTGAGACTAATGTCCTTCTCTAGCTTAAATACTCCCACATTCTAAACTATCCTCCTAGTTAACAATTTGGAAGTTTTCACAACCCTTCCCACCTTTCAAACTATCCTTCTAGCTCCCAAACCTCCACCACCTAAAAGTTACGTTGTTATAACTGTTGAAGGAGGTTCCAACTTCTAAACATTTTTTTCTGTACTATTCCACATTCCAAACAATCTTCTTCATATAGTTTTAGAAGTCTGACATAAAAGTTCCCCCATTACTGAGTGACAAGGAGAAAAAACTGTCATGATTTTTTTTCAAAGTGGTGTTATACACATGTGTTCTTCATTTAGTACACATGGATTTATGCTCTTTGTTATACAGGTAATCTATAGTGATCAATATACATTTTCTGATTTTATTGTCTATTCCCCCATGTTTGTTTGTTTGATTTTTTAATGCCACTTTCAGCAATTTTTCAGCTTTATCATGGCATCCAGTTTTCATTCGGGGAAGAAGCCGCAGTACCTGGAGAGAACCCCAGACCTTTGGTCGGAAAACTGGCAATACTTGTCAATTAAGATTGGAGTCGATTACACCCTGCCCGCAGTGAGACTCGAACCTGCAACCTCAGTGTTGACAGACCACGTGATCAATAGTAGACTAACTACCTTAACAACTTGGCCACAGAGGCCCCTGTGAATCCTGGTACATGTCAATTAACATAACAATCAGTTATACTTACTTGATAAATTGTGGAATAAACTTTGGCTGAAATATAAATATAGAATCATAAGGAATATTCAAGTTCTGATTGACTCCAAGACTCCAGAAAAACAATTTCTCTATATGGCTGACCGATTTGGTATCAACTACTGATCAAACGCAAATCCTTAACTTATACCAATGTCTACTGGTACTAATCACTTATATGCACACCCGAATTTCGACAATGGAGATGATATAGCACCTTTAGTAATGTAAGTATTTATGTATGGTCTGACACTATATTCACATGGAAATAACAGAAATGTTGTCAGTCAGCAAAAATATTTGAAAAAATCATACAAATTGAAAAAAACATGTTGACACACCACTGAAAGCTGATTTTTTGTGGGAACTAGATATCAGTGAGATGGTATCGACCTTTGTGGGCCCGGCTGACCCTGAGATCATGGTATGCAACACATCGTCTAGATATTTTCTACCCACATCCCAGATATCAAAAGATAAAAAAGTAATAGCCTGGACAAGATTAGCTATGGACTGACGGACACACGCATGCACAGACATACTGATCACTATAGGGCGTCCGCCACTGAGTGGCTGGGCCCTAATTAATATAAAAAATCCCAGCAAAATCTGATACAAGTAAATAAAAAATGAAACATTGTAAAAAATTACGGGTATGTGCATGCTGGAATACGAGTTTATGCAAGAGTGTACGCAAATGGAATCCAACTTACATGATGAGACAGATCTGCATCCATTATAATTATGAAGTTACCCGTGGCATGTTTTATTCCATGTATATAAGCTGTCCCTGAAATTTACAAGAATTGTATTATAGGTATGAATGTTGTACAACAATAAGCATGACCCATAACTCCTTCTGACCTGCATGTACAATAATAAGCATGACCTGTAACTCCTTCTGACCTGCATGTACAATAATAAGCATGACCCATAACTCCTTCTGACCTGCATGTACAACAATAAGCATGACCTGTAACTCCTTCTGACCTGCATGTACAACAATAAGCATGACCTGTAACTCCTTCTGACCTGCATGTACAACAATAAGCATGACCTGTAACTCCTTCTGACCTGCATGTACAACAATAAGCATGACCCATAACTCCTTCTGACCTGCATGTACAACAATAAGCATGACCTGTAACTCCTTCTGACCTGCATGTACAACAATAAGCATGACCCATAACTCCTTCTGACCTGCATGTACAACAATAAGCATGACCCATAACTCCTTCTGACCTGCATGTACAATATCTATGTAAAAATATCTGTAACTTTGGGTTGGAATGTTTTGACTGTACAGTTGAACTTCAATGGCTCAAACTCCAAGGGGCAGACAAAAAGTGTTCAAGTAATTAGGAGTTTGAGAAACCTGGTAATGTGATTTCCGAAAAATACTTCACAAGCGAACCAAATTTGATATCTTTATATATATTTCAATTAATTTCTTGTCACATTGAATAAACAGAATTGTATTTCTTCATTGTATTGGATATATAAATCTTGTTTGTATATATGTATTTATGTTTCTGATAAAATAAAATATTTACTGTTATTTTTCTTGTTTAGCTTTGTGCATAATTGTTAATAAGATGTGTCAATATGTCTTATTGTGTTATGTAAGTGTGTTAATTACAAATTCTTTGTGTATATTTTAATTAATTAAAACCAATTTCAACAAATTTACCGACAAAGGCGTAAAAAAAATTGATGACAGTTAGGTCGTAAAGACAGTAAAGACATAGCAACTAGGGATGAAATCATTAAACATCAAACGTGGCATTTTACATGTATGCGTTGAATCTTCACACCCAGTGTTCAATCTAGAATTTGGCCTAAGGGGGTCATGATGGCCCTAATAACTTACCATAGGGGGCCAGAATTTATAGCTAGGGGTCAATAAAACCAATATAGAGACTTGACAACCAGACAAAAAGTGTACGTTTATCTCCAATGGGAGTAAACTATGAAGAAATATGCTTCATCTTGAAGCATGAATAACACGTTATAAAAAAACCGATAATATATTGTCTACGTGATTTAGACGCTTGCTAAATTGTAATTGTACATGATAAAAAGATTTATTCCCCGAACGCCAACTGGATTAAAAAGGATGTGCGTGCTGTGTCATCTTCAGTTGGCTGTGCCCTCCCTCTATGCTCTGTCACATAGTCTGTAAATATCTGTGTTCAGTTATGTCTGCAGCATCACGGTCTTCGAGGGCCTGGAACCATACGTCTTTTATTGCGTCCATGTAAAAAACACCCCTTGGTTTCAAGTCCTATTGTCTATGTCTATTTTATGTCTATGTATGTATGCACCAACTTTATAGTTAAATTATAATAAAAGATTTGTTTTTTATTAATAGATTGTCAATTTTTTAATTTAATTTTAATTAATTTGAAACCATCCATTCTTTTTTATATTTTATTTTGATATTTTTCTAGTCAATTCAGTTTATCAATGTCTACTATACTTTATTATAATTTTCAAGGTTAATACAGGTAAACTAAATATAGCATTCCCCTTGACAGGCCCCTTAATCCCCCTACCTAATGAGGTGTTGTTTTTATCCAGTAGGCATTCGGGGAACACACCGATAAAAAGTGTACTTAGGACCGAGAATACAGTTAAATTTCCAGTATATTTTAGAGGGACTTTCTCAAAGCTGTTTACTATGGGGAATTATGAACAATTACGTTGCGCCAGTAATGACCCAGGAAGTTTTTTAAGCGTGTCAATTCAACAAAAAATGCGGGAATGGCGCAATGTCGCGCTCTAGATTGAACACTGCACACCTTATATGACCAATTAATCAACACCAATGTCGTCAATAATTTTAGTCTTTTTACAATTAGGACTTAAATTGACTCATTTTTTAAACATTAATTATATAGGGGGAAAGTTTCGTACTTTTATAGGTGTTGGAGAAATGCCAGTTGTTTGAATGATCAGTATTTGAGCTACAAAAGGTCAACCGTTTTTGTGACTTAATACTTGTAAAAGTAGTTTAGCATTGTTTATTATGAAACTGTTTTAATCTTACATGAAACAGAATTACTGGATAAATTGCTTTCAATAAACAAATTATTGTAGGAATTTATAGCAATTCAAACTGACTTTATTACTAAATATGTCATTTACATTTGTAATTATGACCAGTACCTTCTACAATACTATAAAATTATTAAAAATATGGACTTAAAAAAATAAAGAAGTCTTACCTAATCCAAGCTTTTTTTCTCTTGGTCTCAATACCTGAATAAAATATTAAATTCAGTTAAATCATTGAAAACATGCAAATGTTAAAACATCACTAGGATACATTACAATTAAATTTGATAATCTAAGATTACCTATACTAAGTGTTGACGTATTGTGGAGAGTGTTTTTTGCGTGAAAAATGAAAACTGCTTACCGCGTATGGTTCAGCTTATGCTCCTTTTGTAGATCAAGAATTCTACTTTTTGAAATCAATAATTTTTTCCTCGAGATATTCAGTGTTTTGAAATATGAGTTTTTAAATTTTGAAAGGGCGATTTTCCATGCTAAAATTTGACCTTAATTAGAACGGAAGTGTAATTTAGGAACAATCGATTGTTGTCTACTCGAAATCCTTCGGGTGATGTTGTCTGCAGTTATGGCGGGAAAAGTCTCGAGATTTGTCCGAATACCATTGAACATCACGAAAGCAGACGAACATTTGTAAACATCGTAAGGTCCCTTTAGAAACAAAAATGGCTGACTTATTCTGTAAAATTCCCGTAGCAAAAGTCAAGGATGATTTGTAACAACTTAACACCAGAGGCATATTATAAAACATGGACAGGTTATCGTATCTACATTTTTTCTACTCAATTTTCGTAATAAAAAGGTAAAATATAGAATAATGAAAAAATGCAAACAAACAAATTTTTCGAAGTGGGGTTGGCATTTATTATAAATAACTTAATAATATTAAAACATCACTAGGATACATTACAATTAAATTTGATAATCTAAGATTACCTAAATAACTTAATAATATTTAAAAACTTATTATCCTAAAATACGTAGGTATATGTTAAGATCAACTTGAATTAAATTTTAGGAAAACTATATATAAACAAACTTACAATTCTGTCTTTACCATAAATCTTCTCCAACTGTTTGGCCACATCCAGTGTACCATCAGGACTACCATCATCAATCACGATTATCTCATAATCATATTTACTGGAAAAACAAATCAAATACTGAAAGTCGGTATTATTGTACATTAAGTTGGTCTGTCAAAACCAACTACTAGTTAGTGACTGTTTTTCTTCTATTAAAGTTCCAAAGAAACTTTTTTCAGTAAAATAAATATAAAGTTTTAAGTCTGAATGATTATTTTTATAATGTACATTACATAGTTATTATGTTTGCTCAAATAACTTTTAAATGTTTGTTTGTTTGAATGGTGTTTAACACCACTTTCAGCAATTGTTCAGCCTAATAATGGCATCCAGTTTTTATTGGAGGAGGAAGCCAGAGTACCTATTTTGTTTATATCTTCTTTTATATAGGGGTCCCATACAGAACAAGCATACTCAAGTGATGGTCTTACGAGACTTGTATGCTTGTTCTTTTACTGTAATGGAACTTACATTGATGTTTCTACGTTAGAAGCCAAGAGTGTTATTTGCTTTGTTGGTGATGTTATGTGACTATCCCATTTTATGTCAGATTGGATAGTAACCCCTAGATATTTTACTTTGTCTACATGTTCTAGTTTGTGTCCATGCAATGTGTAATTATATTTTATTGGTGTTTTATTTCTTGTTATTGAAAGCAAATTGCATTTATCAGGGTGTAAAGTCATTTTCCATTTTTGTTCCCACTCGCCTAGATATTTGTATGCCTAAATTTTATTAAATGATTTATTTTTTAAAATAAGGCTCTCAGTAGCCTGTAATAGTTCACCTGGAACACAAATGACTTCAACTATATTTAAAGTTAACAGTCTAGTTGTTATAGCTTTTAAGTTACTGGTCAAAAATTAAACATCTCTTTTGATTAAGTACAATAAATCCTATACAGTGCCATAAGACAAATTCTGAAAATTAAATGATTTGTAGGCCTGTTCCTTTAGATTTATTTAGTTATTTACAGTTTTACTCTAGATGTTACAAACTTTAATTTATAACACCACAACTGATTATTTTGTCCCAATTTGTCATTAAAGTGCAATAACTCCTATAATGAGTCATATAACAATTTTAGACTAAGCAATCATTTGTGAGCCCTGCTTGCTTGTCTAATCATTTGTGCAATTCACAGTCTAGCTGTTATGACATTTCAGTTACAGGGAGAAAACTACAAATTTCACCACAAAAATGTTGTTAAAGGACAAAGACTCCTTTGAGGATTCGTCTGACAATTTTCAGACAAAATAATGTTTGTAGGCCTTGCCCTTCTGATTATTTATTTTTTGCAATTTACATTTTTACTCCAGGTATTACTAAGGCAAAAATTGGCAATTTTGTCTTAAATCATCATTAAAGGGCAATAACTCCTATAAGAAGTCATTTGACAATTTCAGATCATGTAAGTGAATTGTAGAAATTGTATTGATTATACTTTATGCAATTTACAGTCTTACTCCAGCTGTTGTAGTTTTTAGGTTACAGAACAAACCAGATGCCAAGAAGGTCTGAAGTGAATTTTTTAGTGCTCATCACTTTCGTCATTGACGAAATCATCTGAAAATTGACGATAGATTCCTAAATCAATTTTGTCAATTTCCAACAAGTACTAAAATGTTTCGTTACAAATTCATTCTGAAAAGTGTAAAACGACATATTTATGACCCCAAAGCCAATTAACAGGAAATTTATTATTTCACCTCGATATTTTTGAACAGCAGGTGTCAATCGTTGAATCGATGTTTTTACAGTTTATCCGATTAACAAGATTTAATGGTGCTCCTCAGGTCAATATATGCAAACAAAAGTGTTGTAGATCATACTGATGTGCACAGACTTCCACCTTTTGATTAAATGTTATGCAAATACAAATTGCAAAGATTTTGCGTATTTAACTCATTTTTCTTATGTTTTGCTGGTTTCAAATGGATTACGCTCCTGGCATTGGTTTACATCCGAGATATGTCTAATTACAGATGGTTACCACTTAGAAAATGAAGAGTATGATGGCCCTTAACGAAAAATTTTAACTGATTGGTGTACAAATGCTTTTAAATAAGTTATTTTTATTAGTAATTTAATAGTAATTTTGTTATAATCATATAAACAAATTTATACACTGCAATTGAAAGAATCTAGTTGTTTATACTGTACAGTTATATTTCACCACTACAATGAATGCATGCTTCTCAGCAAATGCTTAAACAGCGCATCCGCTAAGTGACTAAAGCCCTCAAAATCCTAAAAAAATTTCCTGTGGTTGACGGTGCGTCTTTTTACCACAGGCCACCACAGGCTACCACAGGCCACCACAGGCCTACCACAGGCCACCTTTTTATAACATAATATGACATTGTATTATATATTTTATTGAAATATAGAAAAATATATTTAAAAAATAAAGATTTAATATCAATATTTGTGCTTTGATTTAATTAGATCTAGGTCAAAGGTGAGACATGTTTGCGTACCACAGGCCAGCTAATTGTACCACAGGCCACCGTTTATTTATTTATTTATTTATTTATTTATTTATTTATTTATTTATTTATTTATTTATTTATTTATTTATTTATTTATTTATTTATTTATTTATTTATTTATTTATTTATTTATTTATTTATTTATTTATTTATTTATTTATTTATTTATTTATTTATTTATTTATTTATTTATTTATTTATTTATTTATTTATTTATTTATTTATTTATTTATTTATTTATTTATTTATTTATTTATTTATTTATTTATTTATTTATTTATTTATTTATTTATTTATTTATTTATTTATTTATTTATTTATTTATTTATTTATTTATTTATTTATTTATTTATTTATTTATTTATTTATGTCCTTTAGTTGTCTAAACTACCATGTACAGGTACATTTGATAAATGTTAAAACAACGTACAAATTAAAATCACACAATAATAAGTAGTCTTTGTCCTTCTATTGTTTAGTAACTGTTTTTGAAGTATCTACCTTGATTGAATCTAACTGTCTCTATTCTGTCCAGTGTAGTTTTAGCACTTTCAATGGTTTGCCAGAGCTTGTCTCTAAAACAATACATTTTAAGTGAAGACCTTTGAGATAAAACATGTATGTTTGTTTCTTATTCTAATAATTTTGAAGCCATAAATTACTGAAATTCGAATTTATTGGACCAATGTTACTCATAAGAAAACAAAAAAAAAATCACCTCTATTGGTTGTAATCATATATATATATCTAAACTTTACATGTTTACCATCAAGCTGAATATGTTGTGTATTTTTGCTTTTTTATGCTATTGAACAATTAATTTTTATAATTAAAAAAAGTTAAAATTTGTTCATAAGAGAGATTGTAATTGTAAATCTGTATTTATTTTTTATTTTTTTTTATGTCTGTATATTAAGCATATTATATCAGTACAGTACATGAGATTGAAAACGAAACACTTTTAGCAATCCGTCAGCGATCCGTCAGCGTTCTAAAATCCGTCAGCAATCAGTTATCAATCAGTCAGATCAGTCAAATCGTTCCCAATCCGAGGTCGAGGTTTTTTTTATTATAAATGATATAGCTGAAAAATTGCTGAAAGTTGCGTTATACAAATACTTCGAACGTCATCTCAAACCCAGAATCAAGGACTGAACCTAACCAGCGAATTGACAGCGATAAACTATGGACTAATAACAATGCAGAATCGATGAACCGCGTCATGAAAGTATCCACCAACTGGAAGCCAAGATCAACTCCAGATTTGATAAACAAAGTTTCTATGGCTTTAAACGATGGCCTGTGGTATAATTATAGCAGGCCTGTGGTACGCAACTGCACATTGTCTCACGTAGATATTATTAAATCTAACCACAAATATTGCTATTAAATCTGTATTTTTCTATTAATTTTTCTATATTTCAATAAAATATATAATACAATGTCATATTATGTTATAAAAAGGTGGCCTGTGGTAGCCTGTGGTGGCCTGTGGTAAAAAGACGCACCCGTGTCTGAGATCTTCCGGTCACAAATCATCAAATGCCAATTTGAACCACTGAAATAAGAAAATGTTTAATTAAAATGTATGCTCCTAATTCAAATACTACTAAACCCGAAGTCACGTGATTTACAGTAGTTTAAAGGGTTTATTTTCATCACACGATTCTCAGTCTGATGCAATGACAATATTCAGCCAGGTGGACAGATTTACCTACGAAGTGTTTTTTGTTCAACACTACACCATTAAACAAAATAATTATCTTATTTGAGTTACCCTTCAGTAAAATACTTTACAAGGAGCCAAACAATTAGTGGTAAATTGTCTCTTTCATTATACGTTGGGAGCAGGACTGAAAATTTATCTTTCTTGTCCACCATGTTGGCAGGTTAAAGGAGCAGTTAGTGTTTGCCACAAACAGATTAATTTTTATATAGATTTATTTAAAAAACAGTCGTCAAAAGTATCTGATAAATAAATTTTATTGTTAAATAAAACTCTCTTCTTAGATGTAGTTTCATGAATTATCTCCTATCTAAGTTGACACTTGTTAATAAATTATTAAATGGTCCCTTGAAACCTTTAGACCGGAAGTAGAGTAACATACGAAAACCAAACCCGGAAACAACCAACTGTAGAAATATAAATGCAAAAAGTGTACTTTCTGTTCACGTTATGTCTTTTCTAGAGAATGACACAACATCACAAGAGAGGTAGTATTTCTTATACGTTAGAAGAATTACGAAAAATCTCTCTTTTTACATCTTTACTTGTAAAAAAGGGGGGAATTTATTGGTGTGGTTAGCCTTGATGATCAAATGAGTTTATCTGTTGAAGAATTATAACATAAATCCTCCCATTTCACGTTTATATTTATCATTTTCATCTGACTTTAAAATTTTTTATTATTATTTGAAATGTGAGTTTAACTAAAAACATAAAATATAAATATCCGATAAAAAATGTTGAAAATAAACATGAAATGAGAGGTTTTATTAATGGAACTATTAAAGAATTTGTTCCATATATGAAATGCACTTTTTCATCCATTGTCCTGTCTACAATATGTATAGACAAGAACTAACTCAAAAGGTCAAACATATTCATAAAGATTTCAATTCTATAACTGAAGACAAAATGTCTTTTCTATTAAACAACAACTCTTTAGTAATAATCAAAGCTACTTACTTACTTAATGATACTTAATGTACTTCTCTCTACGTCACTGCCGCTCCAAGTATATAGTTCTTTGTTATAATTCAAACATTATTTTCAAAACTGCATCTTGGTGCAATTTTATATTTTATATTTATTTACCAATTATGATGAATGGGTGTAGAATTGTATCTAGACCCAGTTTCTATTGTATTAATTACATTTTATGTGTTATAACCATTTATTGTAAATGTGTTGAACAAATAAATATATACTATACCAACTAAAATTGTTTGTGATTGTAATGCAGGTAAGACAGCTACCTTCACCTGCAATTTTATTATTTAACTGTTATGGTTAAAACACGATAATAAAGTAACATAAATGATTCAGACTTGTGAATGGGAACAGTCTTAAAAATAAACAGACAAAATAGAGATTTATCTGTTTTTTTTTAACAAATTAAAACAGATTTACATTATATTTGTTAAATCATTCTGACAGATGAACATGGGGAGCCCATAAAACACATTTTCACAAAAGATTTTATTAAGACTCCTTTCCAAATAAATGCTAGACCAGTCTGACCAAAGACTGCTTGTACCAAAACAACTCGGACCAGTCTTAAAGACCACTTAGACCAAAGTTATAAATAACTGAAATGCACCAAATATTTTATATTTATGTAATATTATTTATGAAATTTTGATGATTTTGTGTCAAGTAGATTATTGTTTCCATCATGATCAGATGTATTTGAATTGCTGGTTTATTCACTGTGGGTTAATTGAATAATTTAATCTGGTGGTGCAAATAAAGGAAACAAATGAAATAGTAAAATAACAATGGTTGTTTTCACAGTTAATTAGAGCATAATAGTAGGTCTTGATTAGCATGAAGAATAAACAAATGTGAAATTTTTATTGACTTACAATGACACAATGCAATTATTATTATTGCTTTCAACATTTAAGATACAATAAAAATTACAAAGAAATAAACTATATTTCATATCATAATAAAATAGTCACTGTCTAGGTGCAGGTCTGTAGTAGGATCCATACCACCTTAGTACGTAGTGTGCTTGCTGTACTGGTAGCAACGAAGTTTATCTTCCAATACTGTCTTTTGCTTATTTTGTGTAGTAATCAGAAAATAAGACAGCTTGGCCTATCTCAATTTAGTTATAATTATATATTTCATCTTTGAAGATGACTTTGATAAAAAAAAATTTGTATAAGTTTATTGTTTATTGTTTTATAAATTAGGTATACAAATGCCAACCACTTTGTTTTAACATCATTGTATTGATGGTCCATATGGTCTTCTAAAATTGGTCTGACTGGTCTTTATGGTTGGCCCAAGTTGTCTTGGTCCAAATTGTTTTTGGTCTAAATTGTTGTGATACCTTCCAAATTCCATTACTTACTAGAAAAGTCTACTAAAGACAAATAGCACTTTCTCCTTACCCTGAATCCTTGAAAAGTGGTGTCTCCGTGCTGACATTTGAAGGCCACACCACAAACCCATAAATTATACTTTAAAAATCAGACTGCCACTGTGCACCTATTTCCTTCTCACTTACATGTAGTGGCCTTGGGAGTTAAGGTAGTATCTATTATTGATCAGGTCCCTGTCAACACTGAGGCTACAGGTTCGAGTCTCACTGCCGGCATAGTGTGCTAGACTTCAATTATAATTGAGGATTGCCAGTTTTCCTACGGTGTTCGATGTTTGTATCCATGTTTCTCCAGATTCCTCCCCTAATTAAAACTGGATGCCATGACATATCAGAAAAATTGCTAAAAGTGGCATTAAACACCATTAAAACAAACAAACTTACAGGTAGTTTTATTTAATAGTTCATTTTTTTCATCACCAATTATATTTAGTGTCTGTTTGTTCTTTAAAAATTGTATTATTTACCGGTATATCTATGTACACAGTGCACTAGTAATGGGAAGTTCTATACTCTATCCCTACAGTCTTTTCCTGTTTTGAAGAAGGGAAAATTGGGCTGTGACAGTTGATATAATGGCTAGTTTTTCACTATCCAATATTCCAACAGCCAAATATTCCAATAAACCTGTATTCAGAATATGGGTTAGTTGTAGTTATTTATTGATCAGGTCCATGTCATCACTGAGGCTACAGGTTCGAGTCTTACTGCTGGAATAGTGTGCTAGACTTCAATTATAATTGTATCCTTCTCAATAATCAGTGTTGACAGGGACCTGTTCAATAATATATAACTAACTACCTTAACCCATATTCTGACAGCTTTTTTTATCAATGTGTTCGCCATGCAGTTCTTGTTTTGAATTTTAAGTATTAACTGTAAAACCATTATAATAGAACAAACAAATTTATAAACTTTGCTTCTGTTTCTAGGGACTGACCTATAATCTGACAGTCCAAAATCCCATTAATTTTTGTGTTTTCTAATGCCAACTTTTAATGATTTTTGTTGTGTTGCTTGTAACTTATAACCATCAAAAACAAAAGCACACTGTGTTCTTCAAACATATATCTTATAGTTCTTCCCTCATTCAAAGATGGTCGCCATTGCAATAACTTTTCATTCTGGCATGAAGCTGCTTCATTTTACGATTATCTGACTCGGGTATAACTGTATTTAAGCTATTTACATGTACATAGTGTTAATGGAAAAAATATAATTGGCATCTACTAATGTCCTAATGCAAATGATCAGGAAATTCCAGTGATATTATTTCTGTTTTCAGGTTCAACCTCCTTTTATTAGATCCAGGAGAGATTTATTTTGAAGATTACAGTGTCTATTATTACCCAAGTGATTTATCAGAACAAGAAGCTATTAAAAGGTACATGGCATAGAGTGTTATTACTATCTTTATATTTTGGTTGGGTTGGAACACTACATGTATTTGTAAATCCTCAGTTAAATCTCAGCCTAGTTTCATGCATGTATAAGACTACTAATTTTGTTCTGTGTGTCTTTTTTTGGTACTCAATTACTTTATCAATGATTACTAACTGTGATGTGTCAATCTTGAGTGTCAATTTTTTGAATCTGTACATTTGTACTAGTATTAATAAAAAAGATATAGTGTGACCCCATTGTGGGATAATTATAACGTCACAAAAGAAAATGTAACTTATTATAACTTCATTATATAAAGAAGTAACTTATAGTTATTATTACATGTATATACAGTAGTAACTTCTTTGTAGAAAACAGGGTGGCCATTTAAAGGTTTGCTCCAAGTCAGGTTATTATTATATAAAGTAGTAACTTCTTTGTAGAAAACAGAGGGGCCATTTAAAGGTTTGCTCCAAGTCAGGTTATTATTATATAAAGTAGTAACTTCTTTGTAGAAAACAGAGGGGCCATTTAAAGGTTTGCTCCAAGTCAGGTTATTATTATATAAAGTAGTAACTTCTTTGTAGAAAACAGAGGGGCCATTTAAAGGTTTGCTCCAAGTCAGGTTATTATTATATAAAGTAGTAACTTCTTTGTAGAAAACAGAGGGGCCATTTAAAGGTTTGCTCCAAGTCAGGTTATTATTATATAAAGTAGTAACTTCTTTGTAGAAAACAGAGGGGCCATTTAAAGGTTTGCTCCACGTCAGGTTATTATTATATAAAGTAGTAACTTCTTTGTAGAAAACAGAGGGGCCATTTAAAGGTTTGCTCCAAGTCAGGTTATTATTATATAAAGTAGTAACTTCTTTGTAGAAAACAGAGGGGCCATTTAAAGGTTTGCTCCAAGTCAGGTTATTATTATATAAAGTAGTAACTTCTTTGTAGAAAACAGAGGGGCCATTTAAAGGTTTGCTCCAAGTCAGGTTATTATTATATAAAGTAGTAACTTCTTTGTAGAAAACAGAGGGGCCATTTAAAGGTTTGCTCCAAGTCAGGTTATTATTATATAAAGTAGTAACTTCTTTGTAGAAAACAGAGGGGCCATTTAAAGGTTTGCTCCAAGTCAGGTTATTATTATATAAAGTAGTAACTTCTTTGTAGAAAACAGAGGGGCCATTTAAAGGTTTGCTCCAAGTCAGGTTATTATTATATAAAGTAGTAACTTCTTTGTAGAAAACAGAGGGGCCATTTAAAGGTTTGCTCCAAGTCAGGTTATTATTATATAAAGTAGTAACTTCTTTGTAGAAAACAGAGGGGCCATTTAAAGGTTTGCTCCAAGTCAGGTTATTATTATATAAAGTAGTAACTTCTTTGTAGAAAACAGAGGGGCCATTTAAAGGTTTGCTCCACGTCAGGTTATTATTATATAAAGTAGTAACTTCTTTGTAGAAAACAGAGGGGCCATTTAAAGGTTTGCTCCAAGTCAGGTTATTATTATATAAAGTAGTAACTTCTTTGTAGAAAACAGAGGGGCCATTTAAAGGTTTGCTCCAAGTCAGGTTATTATTATATAAAGTAGTAACTTCTTTGTAGAAAACAGAGGGGCCATTTAAAGGTTTGCTCCAAGTCAGGTTATTATTATATAAAGTAGTAACTTCTTTGTAGAAAACAGAGGGGCCATTTAAAGGTTTGCTCCAAGTCAGGTTATTATTATATAAAGTAGTAACTTCTTTGTAGAAAACAGAGGGGCCATTTAAAGGTTTGCTCCAAGTCAGGTTATTATTATATAAAGTAGTAACTTCTTTGTAGAAAACAGAGGGGCCATTTAAAGGTTTGCTCCAAGTCAGGTTATTATTATATAAAGTAGTAACTTCTTTGTAGAAAACAGAGGGGCCATTTAAAGGTTTGCTCCACGTCAGGTTATTATTATATAAAGTAGTAACTTCTTTGTAGAAAACAGAGGGGCCATTTAAAGGTTTGCTCCAAGTCAGGTTATTATTATATAAAGTAGTAACTTCTTTGTAGAAAACAGAGGGGCCATTTAAAGGTTTGCTCCAAGTCAGGTTATTATTATATAAAGTAGTAACTTCTTTGTAGAAAACAGAGGGGCCATTTAAAGGTTTGCTCCAAGTCAGGTTATTATTATATAAAGTAGTAACTTCTTTGTAGAAAACAGAGGGGCCATTTAAAGGTTTGCTCCAAGTCAGGTTATTATTATATAAAGTAGTAACTTCTTTGTAGAAAACAGAGGGGCCATTTAAAGGTTTGCTCCAAGTCAGGTTATTATTATATAAAGTAGTAACTTCTTTGTAGAAAACAGAGGGGCCATTTAAAGGTTTGCTCCACGTCAGGTTATTATTATATAAAGTAGTAACTTCTTTGTAGAAAACAGAGGGGCCATTTAAAGGTTTGCTCCAAGTCAGGTTATTATTATATAAAGTAGTAACTTCTTTGTAGAAAACAGAGGGGCCATTTAAAGGTTTGCTCCAAGTCAGGTTATTATTATATAAAGTAGTAACTTCTTTGTAGAAAACAGAGGGGCCATTTAAAGGTTTGCTCCAAGTCAGGTTATTATTATATAAAGTAGTAACTTCTTTGTAGAAAACAGAGGGGCCATTTAAAGGTTTGCTCCACGTCAGGTTATTATTATATAAAGTAGTAACTTCTTTGTAGAAAACAGAGGGGCCATTTAAAGGTTTGCTCCAAGTCAGGTTATTATTATATAAAGTAGTAACTTCTTTGTAGAAAACAGAGGGGCCATTTAAAGGTTTGCTCCACGTCAGGTTATTATTATATAAAGTAGTAACTTCTTTGTAGAAAACAGAGGGGCCATTTAAAGGTTTGCTCCAAGTCAGGTTATTATTATATAAAGTAGTAACTTCTTTGTAGAAAACAGAGGGGCCATTTAAAGGTTTGCTCCAAGTCAGGTTATTATTATATAAAGTAGTAACTTCTTTGTAGAAAACAGAGGGGCCATTTAAAGGTTTGCTCCACGTCAGGTTATTATTATATAAAGTAGTAACTTCTTTGTAGAAAACAGAGGGGCCATTTAAAGGTTTGCTCCAAGTCAGTGGTGTTTGTTCCTAAGGAAACTCAGTATGCAATACTTAAGGTAAGGAAACAGATTTCATCAGCTGTCAGCTGTAATCTATTTCAATTTGCAAAATGTAGCAAAATATCAGAAATAAAAAATTAGCTGGGTGGGTTCTTTTGACATAGCCTAGGGGGTGCAGGCATTAGAATTTACAAATTAACTTGGTTTGGCCTAGTAATTACCCTTTCTTAGGGTTAAAATAGACCAGTCATCTAGAGTCGAACACCAATAACACAATCTGGATAGAAGCACAGACACCACACACATAAAGATGTCACCAAGCAAAAAAACAACTAAAGTTATACAAGCTAAAACCAATACGGATTCATGTGTGCACCAAGCTATAGAAAAGTAATAAAAACCATGTGCCTGTCTCTAATTAGAGATAGAGTAACTCATAGTCAGGACATAGAAGTTAAATCCAGGAAGAGGGAAGATGTGCATTTGAGAGATGGTCTTGAATAGACGAAACACACGTCTGGCATAGTAAATTCTATTTTACCTTGGTATCTTTGATGACATTTTATGGTGTTGCTGGAATGTTGCTACCTATGAACAGGAAGTAGGCAATGGGAATTTGAAGTCATCATATTTGTTGTAAAGTTCATCTATTTGGAAGTCTTTTTTGAGATGAGACTTGACAACCAAGATAAGAATACAATTGCCTTCTGAGTTCAGTAAATAGTTCAGTAAATTTCTTGTATTTATTTTCTCAAAGCTTTTGAACAAAATGAATAATTCAAAGTTGTTAAACCAAGACTTTTGTGATTTACAGTAGACAGATTGATTAGTGAGGATCTGTTTACGTTGTTGTTAGTTTTAAAACATTGAAATTTTGGTTTCCAACATTAAAAATTTTAGAAGCAGAATTATAAGCTTATGCCAGCCAGTCATAGACAAATTAAAATTGAGTTATATTTCAGCAATTTAAAATTTTCTTTCAAAATGGAGAACAAATATAAAAAAGACCATTTCTATTTACAGTTTCCTCTACGATTTGTCACATACATTGGTGAATGGTCTGGTGACTTGTTCTCCAAGTAAGTTATTTTTATAGAGATTTTTAGTGTGATCCTGTTTTCAGAGATTTCTGGTATAAATGTTTAAGAACAGTGAACAATTAACATGGTTAAATTCTACCACGGTTATAATTTTAGTGTGCTGAGTATGTGTTCAAGCATTCCAAGGCATTCTTATTATACCCCCGCTCGACAGAGTCGGGGGTATATAGTGGTCTTCATGTCCGTCCGTCCGTCGGTCGCACCGTCCTTCCGTGCACATTTGGTTTCCGGACAATAACTCAAAAAGTTTGCATGTGATTTGAATGAAATTTTGGGATATTGTTATATATCAGGTTGGTAAGAAGCCTATCGATTTTGGGGGGAAATCAATCAAATTTCAAGGTCACAGTCCACGAAAAACGTTATAAATTGTTACAAAAGCGGGGGTATCAGTGATCGCTAGATCGACTTTGTCTGGTTTGAAATTTTAAGTGCAAGTGAATTGCCAAAATGAAGTGAAATAGATATATGATGCATTGAAGAATTTTATATTAATGACCACACTGATGGAAGATCTTGCCTGATTTCATAAGGTTTCCGATGTCTTTCCTAGTCCAATAATTATACCTGTATTTATGTAATATGTCTGTAGTTCTATCTTCCTTAAATGTGCCTGACCACAATGTCTCTGTATAGGCCTTTATGCTTGTTTACTCATGGTGACCTGTTGTTATATATTTGTAATTCATGACACCTGTCATTTACCCTTTGTTAGCTTTTACTTCAATCTTTCTAAACTGTATAAATAAACTAAAAATTAATGTGGTATTAGTCTTGTAATGTTTGTGTTAATGTAATGTAATGTTACATGTATGTTATGTTAGTGTTAATGTTATATAATGTTAGTGTTAATGTTATATAATGTTAGTGTTAATGTTATATAATGTTAGTGTTAATGTAATGTAATGTTAGTGTTAATGTTATATAATGTTAGTGTTAATGTTATATAGTGTTAGTGTTATATAATGTTAGTGTTAATGTAATGTAATGTTACATGTATGTTATGTTAGTGTTAATGCAATGTAATGTAAGTGTTAATGTTATATAATGTTAGTGTTAATGTTATATAATGTTAGTGTTAATGTAATGTAATGTTAGTGTTAATGTTATATAATGTTAGTGTTAATGTAATGTTATGTTAGTGTTAATGTTATATAATGTTAGTGTTAATGTTATATAATGTTAGTGTTAATGTAATGTAATGTTACATGTATGTTATGTTAGTGTTAATGTAATGTAATGTTAGTGTTAATGTTATATAATGTTAGTGTTAATGTAATGTAATGTTAGTGTTAATGTTATATAATGTTAGTGTTAATGTAATGTAATGTTAGTGTTAATGTAATGTAATGTTAGTGAATGTTCATTTTTATATTTGTAGGATAGATCACAAAGATAAAATGATTAAAGTGGCAACAAAGCAGACTGTGGCTATGAAAGAGAAGAATATCATTAGTCCTTACAGTTTTAAAAAGGTCTTAAATTATTATTTATCATATATTTATTGAGCAATTTTTATGTCCCCAACTGTTTAAACCAACAATTTCTTACACCCTCAGCTTAGTGATGTGGTGTCCCACCATCAGTTTGTCAGTCTGCTACACTTTGGGGTACCCATCTTTTAAGTGTCTCCGCCTATACCAATGGATGGAATTTGATGAAAGTTTTACAGATTTTTTTTTTCGCATAGTGTCATTGTGACCTGATATTTAATATTTTGATTGGAATGACATTATGGATTTCCCATAGAAAAACATGGACTTTGACATTCTTTGAAATTGTTGAGGGAGGGGGCTACCAATCTTTTATCTGCAACTCCACCTAAAGCAATAAATGGAATTTGATGAAACTTGCACAGACTCTTTGTTACATAGCGCCATTGTCCACCATATATTTTACATTTTGATCGGAATGATTTTTGGGGTTTCTTATAGAAAAAAATGGACTTGCTATTCTTTGCCATTCTCAGTCATATGGGGTTTCTTAATTTATTATCAACTCATACTACAGTTTTTTAGCCCAGATCTCTGAAACTTCACAAAAAGATTGCACTTGTTTTGAAGTTATATATGCACCTGCTGTTATGGAATTGTTCATGTATTTTTTAACCAATTTTACAGACTTGGGAAGTTCATAATTTTTCATAAAATGGATAAAATACGGTACCTATTTTATGTACATGTAATCAACTCCTCCTGCAGTGTTCTACCCAGATGTTTTGAAAATTGGGAAGTGGATAGTATCAATTAGTGGGCTTTGCTCACAGGTTTTTGATGTCCTTTGTGTTTGGTTTATCTCCCCTTTTCAATCGTAGGCTTTGTGATATCTGCTCTATTTATACTTATGTGAGTCGTTACAAAGCAGGTAACCTTTAATAATAACGACTACTGTAGTGGTTTGAATGCGTTTAATTAATAATAACGACTACTGTAGTGGTTTGAATGCGTTTAACTGTCTGATGGTAATTGCCTGTAGATTTATTTAATTTCCTTAGAAGTAAAGGTTCCTAAAAATAGGTCTGTATTCATTTTTTATCGCAGGAACCAATTATTAATATTTGTTTTTCAGGAGCCATCTGAACACATTTTCTCCTTGAATTATGTGGTTGTTAATGATTGTTTGCCACAAATCTGCCAGCTACACAGGGCTTCAACATTGCCACCAGCAGAACAGAGTGCCATGGTAAGTAATGGAGCCGCACAGAGCATCAACATTGCCACCAGCAGAACAGAGTGCCATGGTAAGTAATGGAGCCACACAGAGTGTCAAAATGCCACCAGCAGAACAGAGTGCCATGGTAAGTAATGGAGCCACACAGAGCATCAACATTGCCACCAGCAGAACAGTGTGCCATGGTAAGTAATGGAGCCACACAGAGCATCCACATTGCCACCAGCAGAACAGAGTGCCATGGTAAGTAATGGAGCCACATGTTTCTGTGTATTATTTACTTAAAAATCCTTTAGCCAATGTTAACACAATATATTGGGATATTTGAAAATCACACGATCACATGATGTGATATTGTGATAATGTAATATATCCCTTACCCCTAAAGAATAGTAGAATGAACTGTACTGCTTTTTTTGTTATTAATAGTGTAAATTTTCGAGCCCAGTTTCAGTTTCCACATATGTTTATTATGCCCCGGCTGATAGATGTGGTTCATATAAAATTTAAGATCACAATGAAACTTGGTTTCTGTAGAATTAACAAAACACACAGTCAAACACTAAAATTTTTAACTTAACTAAAAACACATTTGTGTAGAATTATTTTCAATATAACACACACTTACAGATTGTTTCATTTTGATTTTAGATCAATGCCATTGTCCTATCAAGAAGGTCAAGGGTCACATTTAACACCAGCTGGTATGTACAGTGTTTTGCTGATGAGTGTGTAGTTCATGCAGATTAGCACTTTATATGAGAAGGATATACATCTCCATGTTTCTAATTAACATCAGGGGCCTTGGTGTCTGGGTGGTTAAAGCGGGGCCTTGGTGTCTGGGTGGTTAAAGTAGTTGATCATGTGGTCTGTCAACACTGAGATTGTGGGTTCAAGTCTGACTACGGTGCGCTTGACTTATTTGACAAGGATTGCCAGTTTTCCTACTGAAGGTCAGGGGTTTTCTCTGGGTACTCCGGCATACTACAGTCCCCAATAAAAACTGGACGCCATGATATAGCTTTAAAATTGGCGTTAGACAAAATTAAAAAAACCCAGACTAATTAACATTGCATATTGTATGAGATTTATAATATTCTCTACTATCACTAATCATGCCACAGACTCCACCAAGTAATCACGCCACAGACTCCATTAAGTAATCACGCCACAGACTCCACCAAGTAATCATGCCACAGACTCCACCAAGTAATCATGCCACAGAATCCACCAAGTAATCTTGCCACAGACTCCACCAAGTAATCATAAATAACAAATATATATAGGTCTTGGGAAATAAAATACTAAACAACCACTTAGAATATTAAAAAATCTCTCAGACACTAACTATTTTCTGTTTGAAGTAATAAATAATCTCTGCAATCCTGATATTTTAGGTTGGAAGATCTATATGAGAATATTGTCTTGGAGACACAGGGTGACAGAATAACGCCATTAGTTACCAATCCGGGACGTATTATGTTGACAGATAAAATACTCTACTTCCAACCTTTAAACAATATAGAAAGTGTAAGTTTTGGTATTTCACTTCCTGTTTCTATCATTCTGCAAAGAAATAGGTCACAGAGAAATGTTTGCTGTATTTTTTCGAGAGTTTTGTTTAACATAATATTTGAGGACATCACAAAAACCAGTTACCTTTTCTTCTGGAAGGATTTTAAACCATGTCCTTGGAATAAGAAATCAAGAAAAAAATCAATTAAGAATTTCTTCATAAAAAAAAATAAGGAAAAAATCAATCAAGAATTTCTCCCTGAAAAAAATCAATAAATGGTTTTTTCCCAGGAAAAAAATCAGAAAAAGGTCAATCATGGATTTCTACCTAAAAATAAATGAAGAAAAAATCTTTCAAGGATTTCTCCCTGGAAAAAGAAAATCAAGAAAAATTCTAGGATTTCCCTCTCAAATAAGAAATTCAAGAAAAAATCAAGGATTTCTCCCTAAAATAAGAAATACAAGAAAAAATCAAGGATTTCTCCCTAAAATAAGAAATTCAAGAAAACATCAATCAAGAATTATACTTGAAAATAAGTTTTCTATTTTGATTGTTGAAATTTATCTTTTTTTTGTTTAAACTTTAGATACCAGTAATAAAGATTCGGCTGAAGGATATACATAGACTAATCAAACGCAGATTCTTGCTGCGTCAAATAGTATGTATCAGAATGAAAAACATAAACAAACTGATTTAATGCAGATTTTCATGCATTTATATTGTTTAACAGTTTTATTTTTTTTACCACTAATACCTCAAGATGGTACCATCAAGTAAAGAAAGCATGAATTACAGGTTAATTATATTGGCCTGTCAGTTTCAGTTGTATCAAGATCTTTGCTTGTTGTAGTTACAAAGTTTTTGGTTTTTAAAGTAACAAGTTATTTGGTTGTCATAGTAACAAGGTCTTTGGTTGTTATAGTAAAAAGGTTTTTGTTTGTTATAGTAACAAGGTATTTGGTTGTTATAGTAACAAGGTCTTTGGTTGTTATAGTAACAAGGTCTTTGGTTGTTATAGTAACAAGGTCTTTGGTTGTTATAGTAACAAGGTATTTGGTTGTTATAGTAACAAGGTATTTGGTTGTTATAGTAACGAGGTATTTGGTTGTTATAGTAACAAGGTATTTGGTTGTTATAGTAACAAGGTCTTTGGTTGTTATAGTAACAAGGTCTTTGGTTGTTATAGTAACAAGGTATTTGGTTGTTATAGGAACAAGGTATTTGGTTGTTATAGTAACGAGGTATTTGGTTTTATAGTAACAAGGTCTTTGGTTGTTATAGAAACAAGCTCTTTGTATGTTATAGTAACAAGGTCTTTGGTTGTTATAGTAACGAGGTATTTGTTTGTTATAGTAACAAGGTCTTTGGTTGTTATAGTAACAAGGTATTTGGTTGTTATAGTAACAAGGTCTTTGGTTGTTATAGTAACAAGGTCTTTGGTTGTTATAGTAACAAGGTATTTGGTTGTTATAGTAACGAGGTATTTGGTTTTATAGTAACAAGGTATTTGGTTGTTATAGTAACAAGGTATTTGGTTGTTATAGTAACAAGGTATTTGGTTGTTATAGTAACAAGGTATTTGGTTGTTATAGTAACAAGGTCTTTGGTTGTTATAGTAACAAGGTATTTGGTTGTTATAGTAACAAGGTCTTTGGTTGTTATAGAACAAGGTATTTGGTTGTTATAGTAACAAGGTATTTGGTTGTTATAGTAACAAGGTCTTTGGTTGTTATAGTAACAAGGTATTTGGTTGTTATAGTAACGAGGTATTTGGTTGTTATAGTAACAAAGTTTTTGGTTGTTATAGTAACAAGGTATTTGGTTGTTATAGTAACAAGGTATTTGGTTGTTATAGTAACAAGGTATTTGGTTTCATAGTAACAAGGTCTTTGGTTGTTATAGTAACAAGGTATTTGGTTGTTATAGTAACAAGGTCTTTGGTTGTTATAGTAACAAGGTATTTGGTTGTTATAGTAACAAGGTATTTGGTTGTTATAGTAACAAGGTATTTGGTTGTTATAGTAACGAGGTATTTGGTTTTATAGTAACAAGGTATTTGGTTGTTATAGTAACAAGGTATTTGGTTGTTATAGTAACAAGGTATTTGGTTGTTATAGTAACAAGGTATTTGGTTTCATAGTAACAAGGTCTTTGGTTGTTATAGTAACGAGGTATTTGGTTTCATAGTAACAAGGTCTTTGGTTGTTATAGTAACAAGGTCTTTGGTTGTTGTAGTAACAAGGTCTTTGGTTGTTATAGTAACGAGGTATTTGGTTTTATAGTAACAAGGTCTTTGGTTGTTATAGGAACAAGGTCTTTGGTTGTTATAGTAACGAGGTATTTGGTTTTATAGTAACAAGGTATTTGGTTGTTATAGGAACAAGGTCTTTGGTTGTTATAGTAACGAGGTATTTGGTTTTATAGTAACAAGGTCTTTGGTTGTTATAGTAACAAGGTATTTGGTTGTTATAGTAACAAGGTATTTGGTTGTTATAGTAACAAGGTATTTGGTTGTTATAGTAACGAGGTATTTGGTTTTATAGTAACAAGGTCTTTGGTTGTTATAGTAACAAGGTATTCATATGTTAAAGTAACAAAGTCTTTGGTTGGTATAGTAACAAGGTCTTTGGTTGGTATAGTAACAAGGTATTTGTTTGTTATAGTAACAAGGTTTTTGTATGTTATAGTAACAACGTATTTGGTTGTTATAGGAACATGGTCTTTGGTTGTTATAGTAACGAGGTATTTGGTTTTATAGTAACAAGGTCTTTGGTTGTTATAGTAACAAGGTATTCATATGTTAAAGTAACAAGGTCTTTGGTTGTTATAGTAACAAGGTATTTGGTGTTTTAGTAACAATATATTTGGTTGTTATAGAAATAAGCTCTTCTTATGTTATAGTAACATGGTCTTTAGTTGTTGTAGTAACAAAATCGTTGGTTGTTAGAGTTTGTAAGAAAGTTGATACATTAACAAAAATAAAAAAACAATAAAAAAGCAATGATAGGACAATGTACATATTATTTAAAATAGATCTCGCAAAAAAGATTTGTCTCTTAAATCACTAGGAAATATCTAGAATCTTGCTATATTTTGTCAGTTGGTCTTAAAAAATGTCAGTAATAAACAATTATGAAATAAAAGTTGGAGGAAAATAGCAAAAAAAAGAATTAATATGCTGTGAAATAAATAAAATTAGAGCAGTTAAAAAATCTGATAAAAACATCGTTTACAAATTAACATTTTTGTCAGAATGTTATAAAACTTTCCAACACATGTTCAACTTTTATTTCTTTTTTAAAGGGTATTGAAATATTTTGTAAAGAAGACAGTCCATGTTGCCATCTTTATTTATCAATGGAATCAGAAAAACTACGAAATGAACTATATGATAAAATGGTGGAACAGAAGGGTAAGACTTGGATGTTTAATTTGGGGGCCTCAGTGGCCGAGTGGTTAAGGTAGTTCGATCACATGGTCTGTCAACACTGAGATTGTGGGTTCGAGTCTCACTGCAGGCAGGGTGTACTTGACTCCAATCTTAATTGACAAGGATTGCCAGTTTTCCTACTGCAGGTCGGGGTTTTCTCCGGGTACTCTGGCTTCCTTCCCCAATAAAAACTGGACGCCACGATATAGCGGAAAAATTGCAGAATGTGGCATTAAACACCATTCAAACAAACAAACAAACAGTCAATGTTTAATTTGCAAACACCAAATAAGATACCTCTATAACAGAAGACTTAAATATTTCATTGGTGAACATCAAATAACAAAGATATCACACATGCTAAGACGTTGTTTGATTGGATAAATTGGTTGTTTATATTCCATACACTGAAATCTGAGTTGTCACAGTGACACATGCAAATCAAGAGAACAGGTTATACGCTTAGCCTGGTTAAGTTCTGTTTACATATAATGAACAGTGAATGGTGTAAACAGACCAAAATCAGGTTATATTGTATAACATGTGAAGAAATTTAGCATATAGTAATTTAATTTTGACAACAAGACAATTTTAACATTAAAAAAAGCAATGACCTCATGGAACTATTTTAAGAGCAAATGAATAGGTCATGTGATCAACAAGTCCTTATAACCGGTTGCTCCATTTGAATTGGCCAATAATATTTCAGCTTACAGAGTAAATTAAATTAGTTCAAAATGAACTCAATAATGCTGTAATATAATATAATATGCTTTATGTAAAGTATATTCTTATTTCAGATTTAAGTCTAGAACTGCGTGGTCAAGAAGACATGACTTTAAGGTGGCAGAGTGGCAATATATCAAATTATGAATACCTCATGTACCTAAATAGGTAAGGTTGCAGAGTGGCATAAAGTCAAATTATGAATACCTTCATGTACCTAAATAAGTGGCAGAGTGGCAAAAGGTCAGACTATTGATACCTAAATGTACCTAAATAGGTGAGGTGGCAGAGTGGCATCAGATTAAATTATGAATATTTCATGTAACTAAATAGGTGAGGTGGCAGAGTGGCATCAAATTATTATGAATATTTCATGTAACTAAATCGGTGAGGTGGCAGAGTGGCATCAAGTTATTATGAAAACCTTATTTAATTAAATAGGCGAGGTTGCAGTATGATTACAGTTAACCATAATATCATATTTCCTTGAGATGTTTATAGTGACAATTGACATTGAAAGTCTTTATAGCCATAGTAACCTTTTATTTTCAGTTTAGCAGACAGAAGTTTTAGTGATTTAACTCAGTACCCTGTGATGCCATGGATAGTATCAGATTATAGATCTAGTCAACTTGGTAATCAATCTCTCTATACAATAATTATTACAAATATTAATTTAATTTACCGGTAATTGTATTTTGTGCTAGTTTTTTTCAACATTCTTAAATAAACTTATCAAAAGGTGACTTTAAGCCATTATTGATGGGGACTTTAAGCCATTACAGGGGCTGCTCTGGCTTCTAAAAAGCTGGCGCCAAAAAAATCGCCAACTGCAATTTTCCGTCGCCAGTTTTGTAAAAGTGTCGCCATATTAGAAATCACTAGATCACTATATGGCATGGCGAATATTTTTTGACATTATGTGTGACATATTCTGTAAAGTCGGACGAAATCAAAGTTTGCCGGACTCTTAATTCAATTTTTCAAAAGTTTGCTCTCCAGCAGCCCGTACACTAATTGTATTTTAATCATGAAAAGATGTGTGAGTGATTTCTTGTTGGCAGAAAACCAAAATTTTACAGTAATTTATTAGAAACATCTATTCCCGTGAATGAACATAAAACCGGAAATACTGAAAATAGAACTACGCATGTGTAAGAGTTTTCTAATTACCAAATTAAGACGGACATCCGGTCCGGAAATCACTCAACAACGATGTCAGTTTTCATACCTGTATTTTATTAATTACATTATAAAAAAATATTACTACAAAAATATGTTTGTTTTGTTATTTTTTAAAAATTAATTAACAGCATCAATTGTTTTATTACACGTCTACTCAATGTGATGCAGGTAAAGCTGCTTTCATCATACAACTTTGTTGATTCATTTATTGCCGATTTCGGTTTAATAACTCCAAATAACACACATGTCACTGGATACTACACAATACACGTGTATTTACGACCATAAGAGCCGACAAAGGATCTTTAATGATGCAATCGACGATTACCGATAAATTTAAAGCGTGCATGCATCGTTTAACACTATAGAACCTTGGCACCAAAAAAATCGCCAGACGCAATATTTTGTCGCCAAATGAAAAAAAAATCGCAATTGGCGACATTGGCGAAGCCCAGCGCGACCCCTGATTATTGATGGGGACATGAAGTGAGGAGTAAATTTTATGCAAATTTATGATTGGCTTTCTCTGGATTATTGCATTTATTTCTTCACTTATTACATTCTCCTTTTAACTATCATATTGTATAATTGTGTGTATAAATATTTGTTGTTGGTCACACACCCAATTTAAGTCATTAAAATTTCTTAGTTTTTAGCTTATCTATATTTCAGATTTAAATGATCAGTCCATTTATAGAGATCTGTCTAAACCTGTTGGTGCCTTAAATGAAGAGAGAATACAAAAAATGAGGGTAAGTAGAATGTCGGACAAATCCCCGCCTGGACATTTCCCCGTTCGTCATTTTTGTAGGTCCGGACATTTCCCCGTTCGTCATTTGTGTAGACCCGGACAAATCCCCGCTCTTGAAATTGTAAGGTGGACAATTCCCCGCTCAAGCTATTTCATAAATTATTTAAATACGAAAATACGAAAATATTTAAAGTACGAGCATAATATAAATTTGAAAGAATCTAAGTCGGCCATTTACCACTCCTTTGTTATAATTATTAAGGTATTGAATGGCATATATTGTAATATATTAATTATGTGTGAACACTATTTTAATTAATCCTTTACAGTTTTCCGACTTTTAATTAATTTACCAGGGTTTGAGTGTGTTGATTAATAATGTTTGATCGTGAACGATATTAACGAACACTTTTAACATCTTATTATCTCCACAAATGAGACAATTAAAGTTGTTTGACAAACTTACCAATTACTCAAAAAC
Source organism: Limnoperna fortunei (assembly GCA_944474755.1). Classification (NCBI taxonomy): domain Eukaryota; kingdom Metazoa; phylum Mollusca; class Bivalvia; order Mytilida; family Modiolidae; genus Limnoperna; species Limnoperna fortunei. The sequence goes on from OX104112.1 coordinate 13,900,438, forward strand.
ATTTCGGCAAACATCTGAGAATACAAGGCTGCTTCTATCATTTAAAGCAAGCTACGTGGCGTCGTGTCCAGGCGGAGGGGTTACAACTGGCATACAGGGAAGAAGAAGCCATTCGTGACTACTATGGAATGATAGACGGCCTCGCTTTCTTGCCTATCAACCTGGTGTCCGAGGGTATGGAGTACATCCGTCACACCGCCCCATCAGAACTCATCCCAGTCGTTGACTATTTTGATGCCACATACGTGTCGGGGACCTACAGGTCGGTGTCTAGTGGTGGACGGCTACGTTTCAGGCGAACACACCGAGATTTGACCCGGCAATGTGGAACGTGCACGAAGCTACGGTGACAGACGCTTCTAGAACCAACAACGTCATGGAGTCCTGGAACAACGGCTTCCGGCACCTCGTGGGTCATTCGAATCCGTCTCTCTGGACAGTGATTGACTGCATTATGAAAGAAAATGCAGACACTGAGACAGAGGCCTATAGAACCGTTAACGGCATAGCCACAAGCAGCAAACGACGAAAGAAGTCTGTCGTCCAACATCAGAAGAAACTGAAGAAGCTGTGCCAGCAAGTTGCCAACTCTGAGAAGACGGTCGAAGAATTCCTTCTTGCAATAGGGAAGTGTGTTCTTCTACAGTGAACGTTCAGTTGTTGGGGCCTTGATGTCAAATATTGACTGTAGTGTATATTTTGTATAAACTATTGTTATTATTACTATTTATTACTTGACTTTGTTTATGGTTTTATATACCTTGCTAAATGAAATAAACATTTTGGACCACAGTATTCAAGTTAGTTTTCAATCCTAAACAAACAACATCAATATTATGTCTATTAATAATTGTGGTAAATAGCCGTACTTGAAATATTTTCGTTTATGCAATAATTTATGAAATAGTAAAAGTACGTTTAATATTAATATTACGTTTTCAAGCTTGAGCGGGGAATTGTCCACCCTTACAATTTCATGAGCGGGGATTTGTCCGGGGTCTACACGGGAAAATGTCCGGACCTACAAAAATGACGAACGGGGAAATGTCAGGGCGGGGATTTGTCCGGATACCGCTTAAGTATACAGAGTATATACCTGTTGGTTAATATACATTCTTTTTGGTTAATACACATACATGTTATTTGTCCAAACTGGATATGTTAGGTGATATAATTACATGTTAGAAGAAAGCATGGTTTTCATAATGTTGATTACAGGTGTATCTGCTAATAGACATCTGAAATATATATATATAGTGGACACCTGCCACCAAACCATCATAGCGAGCACAGCTTGCAGGGAGCAGCGAACTGCCCGCGAAGAGCGGTGAGCTCTACCACAATTACGTGTCATGTGATCAAAATCTGATAATGCTGATATTGATTTTTTTTCGTCCGGAAGTTGATATCGTCAAAAAACTGGGACAAAGTGAATGAAGAAAAGTACTACAAATAATTTAAAGAAATACTTAAAAATACAGTTGACATCGATAAAAAATAAATGTTATATTTAAAATTAACAACAAACATTTCATACTATTTTTTTGCAATCTCTAAATCGATCTTTAAAAACTGACAATCAAATTACACTTCATGTGACGTCACAGTTACAAAGAAAGATGTCACGTGACTACTGGAATTTAGAGGCACTGTTAGGGTGATAGGAAATAACGTCAATTATGAAATGCAGATTATATATTGATAATAAAGGACTATATTGTCTGTGATCGCATTTTGGCAATGCCTACTCCATATTATATATAGTAGACAAAACAAACACAATGAAGCTGCAAATACAAATTTCATGTGAACATTTTTACCAAAACATTACTGATGGGACACATTTGTCAGATTTCAGTATGGCTTACTTGTATCTTTTATTATAAAAGTGATTGTGCAGTCATAACCTTTGACCTACTGTCTTTTGTTTGTGTCTACAGGAGCGATACAGAGATATGCCAGAGCCAAAATTTTTATATGGATCTCACTACTCATCACCTGGTTATGTCCTGTTTTACCTGGCCAGAATAGGTAAGATCCTCACTTCTCATCACCTGGTTATGTCCTGTTTTACCTGACCAGAATAGGTAAGATCTTCAATACTCATCACCTGGTTATGTCCTGTTTTACCTGGCCAGAATAGGTAAGATTTTCACTACTCATCACCTGGTTATGTCCTGTTTTACCTGGCCAGAATAGGTAAGATCTTATATACCAGGAAGCACAGAATCTTTGACAGGGATGGTTTCATATTCGGTATAATCAGTCTTTGATTACGTTCCTTAAGACCTCCATTGATGTCATGATCTTTGTGATTGGTCTTTGAATTCGTTGGTCCACTGTTGTTAAAGTAACCCTATTGCTGTGTCCAATTTAACTCACTGAGGTCTGAAATCAGAGAAGTGGGAGAGATACCTATAAAACAGTCACTCATACATCAAGTCACCTCTAAATAAATTAAACAATGATTAAGTTGTGTTTTTAACATAATTTCTTTGTATTTTATGTCATGTTATTGGTGTGATAATCAACATATGCAGATCTCATTTCATGTTTGCTATAACCAAACAAAATTTATTTATTTTTATTGTGTTTTTCCCTGGAAGACCCCATTGTTTGGTTTACACAACAACATTTTGTATGTGGGACTTTCAGTCTATATAATGTGCCTTCTTTACAGCTTACAATATTTTCAAAGATTCAGACATCACTTGCTCATACATGTGATATCTCACGGCGTGAGACAAAAACTCACGCAATTCTGAAGGTCCCCACGCTCTCATGGCGTGAGACAACGATCTCACGCAAAACAAATAATGTAAAGTAAAAGAAAATTGATATTATTTCAGCACGAAGCATCTTGCTATTTTGTAAGCCGCCATCTTTGTTTACAGTAGATTTTTCATTGAGTGGTAGATAAATCCCGAGATAATCGAAATTACACTATTGATTATTTTGGGTGTTACTAAATTAAGGAATATGGTCAAAATTAATTTGGAAATAAAGTGACTATGTTTTTTAGGGGTAAATACAAGTTAATTAATTAATTAAGAATTAATTCAAACACAAAATAATATTTTTAATTAATGAATTAAGAATTAGTTCAAAGAAAAAAATTTTTTTTAAGTTTATTTTGTACAACAATTTCTACTATTAACTCATGATAGATTTGTAAGGTCAGCTAAATGGGTACATAATGCTGGCTATAATTTTTATATAACAAATATTACAAAATTCCAGATTTACAACTTTCAAAGAGCTAAAACTTGAAGAAATACTTCAACTTTTATTCATTTCATGAGTGTCAGGTACAGTCCAAGAGAGGACAAACATATCCAATACAGGCTCCACCAAGAACAACAGAGAAGAATCATAAACATGGTTAAACAATAAGATGAAGCAACAAAACAACAAACAAAATCAAAGAATGAAAACGCTAATAATAACGCAAAATCAGTGTCGACTAAAAATCTCACACAAAATTTAGTCCAGTCTCACACATTGGGCTGAGAGAAATATCACATGTATGCACTTGCTATAGATCAAGGGAGAATGATAAATTATATGTACTTAAAAATAACAATTAAAATTCAACATTTCTGTTTATACCATTCATAATTTTGCTTTTTCTCATAGCTCCGGAATATGTGTTATGTTTACAGAATGGAAAGTTTGATCAGCCAGACAGAATGTTTAACAGGTATGTAATTATACAGCTAGGAACAGACAATTTACTTACACATTCTTTTTAAAATGAAATGACCTCCTACTTTTGATTGGGATAAATTCAAGTACTGGTTACTGGTACTTTCAACAGCTTAGTAGACAGCTTTAGGGGAAAATGCAAGGACTGGTTTATGCTGGTACTTCTACGTCTCAGGCTAAGTAGACAGCTTTAGGGAAAAGAGCAAGGACTGGTTTATACTGGTACTTCCTACAGCTTAGTCTAAATAGACAGCCTTAGGAGAAAGAGCAAGACTGGTTTATACTATTACTTCCTGCAGCTAAGACCAAGTGAAAAGCATTAAGGGAAAGAGCAAGAACTGGTTTATACTGGTACTTCCTGCAGCTAATGCTAAATAAAAGGCATTAGGGGAAAGAGCAAGGACTGGTTTATACTGGTACTTCCTGCAGTTCAGGCTAAGTAGACAGCATTAGGAGAAAAAGCAAGGACTGGTTTATACTGGTACTTCTTGCAGCTAAACCTAAGTAGACAGCTTTAGGGGAAAGAGCAGGGACTGTGTGGCTCATATCTACGATAATTTTTGTTCATTATGATTCAGATGAAAACGTACAAATTGGGCTAAAACATCACACAGTCAAAATGTAACTCTGGATTATCTCCCTTCATCGACACTGGCTTGAACACGTTTTCAGAAAAGGACAAAAATCTTATGTTTTATTTTCAGTCTTATAGACACATGGCAGAACTGTTTGGATGGAGCAGCAGACTTTAAAGAATTAATTCCAGAATTTTATTCTCCTGATCCTCCAGATTTTCTCTACAATAAAGGGGTAAATACTGACATATTTTATTCATGTTATTTTATATCCTTTGTACTTTTTGAGAATTTACAAAAGTAATGATGCTTTGTTTGTTTGATGTCAATTTTTTTTCTATATGGTTTATTTGACAACAGCCTCTTAATTATTTGAGCATAGGGGAAACTATTCACATGTTTTGCTCTCTTTTAGACACCAAGTTTCATTGAGTAATGAGAGACCCCTCAAAACGAATAATTTCAGCTACAGTCGAACTTCGATGGCTCGAACTCGAAGGGTCCGACAAAAATAGTTCGAGAAATCGGGAGTTCGAGAAACCGGGGCTTGTGATGTCCGGAAATGGTTCATGTGCGAACCGGAATTGTTATCGGTTTATATATTATTGTTCATTTCCTTGACATTGGATTAATAAAATTGTGTTTCTTCATTGCATTTCATATATAAATCTTATTTTTAAGTATGAGCTTTTGTTTTTATTAAAATAAAAATGTTTACTGTTATACTTCTTGCTTAATTTTGTGCACGAGGATTGATGAGTATAATTGCATTACGTAATTATGTCAATAACCTCGATTCGGATTTGATAGCAATTTATTGGCGCACATTTTAATTAATTAAAAACTACTTCAACAAATTTGCCTACAAAGGAGTACATAAATACAAAATTATGACATTAGGTTAATAATTAGGGATTATATCATTAAAGATCAAGCTTGGCATTTTACAGGTATGGCTTCGATCTTTACACCTTTTACGACCAATTAGTCATGCAACCTGTCAATAATTTTAGTTCGAGTTATTCATGGTTTTTTCAATGGATTTTTAGTATTGGGACTGCTGATTTAGTTCGAGTTTTCGAGAAATCGGTGTTCGAGAAATCGAAGTAATTTTAACATTGATTATATAGGGGGAAAGTTCCGTACTTTGATAGGTGTTCGAGAAATCCCGGGTGTTCGAGCCATCCGAGTTCGAGCTACTGAAGTTCAACTGTATATCACATTAAATTTTCAGGGTGTCATGTCATATAAATGTTTTGCAAATTTAGAAACCCGGAAGGGTACTCAAGGAAACTCACAAATACACTTAAAATAGTCCAGAAATGGGCTTTGCACAATCAGCTAAAAAACAGCCAATACATTTAACAAATTATATAAATAAATTTATTAATAAATTATATATGAAACTGCTTTTTAAATACAGCTCAAATATCAATATTCCATTGAATAATAAATCCACTGTCCATGCTACAGTTCGGCGCAGCCAAATATCAAAATAAGAACTAATTTCCTCTCCCTCAGTCAAAGTTCATTTACAGAGCCGATGTCATTTGGGTGGGTTGGCCCCAGATGTGTATGTGTCTATTTTGAAGGTTTTTTTAATATGTGAAGGCTGAGCTCCATTAAAAATTTGGAACATCACCTGTTTTCAATATAATTAGCCTTCTTAGACTCCAAGTTATTTTTCTCTGGAACAGCCGTAAGGAACCTACATGGAACAGCCAATATTGTGCAGTTAACCAATCTATTGTTTGACTTTTCTAAAGTGGACCCAAATTTAACACTAGAGACTATTGATCTTCATAGATCTTCTATGATCCATCAAACCAAAATGTGTAGATCTGTCAAACCAACTGTGTATATCAGACCAGGTGTGTCGATACATCAGACCCCTTGAAGACAGCTTTGTAGGTCCACCAATCAGACCAGCTTTGTAGGTCCACCAATCAGACCAGCTTTGTAGGTCCAACAATCAGACCAGCTTTGTAGGTCGGCCAATCAGACCAGCTTTAGGTCCTCCAATCAGATCATCTTTGTAGGTCGTCCAATCAGACCACCTTTATAGGTAGGCCAATCAGATCTGCTTTGTAGGTCCACCAATCCAATCAGCTTTGTAGGTCAACCAATCAGACCAGATTTGTAGGTCCACCAATCAGATCAGATTTGTAGGTCCACCAATCAGACCAGCTTTGTAGATCCACCAATCAGACCAGCTTTGTAGATCCACCAATCAGACCAGCTTTGTAGATCCACCAATCGAACCAGCTTTGGAGGTCAGCCAATCAGACCAGCTATGTAGGTCCACCAATCAGACCAGTGTTTTATAGGTCCACCAATCAGACCAGCTTTGTAGGCCCACCAATCAGATCAGCTTTGTAGGTCCACCAATCAGACCAGCTTTGTAGGCCCACCAATCAGACCAGCTTTGTATGTATACCAATCAGACCAACTTTGTAGGTCGGCCAATCAGATCTGCTTTGTAGGTCCACCAATCAGACCAGCTATGTAGGTCCACCAATCAGACCAGCTTTGTAGATCCACCAATCAGACCAGCTTTGTAGGTCGGCCAATCAGACCAGCTTTAGGTCCTCCAATCAGATCATCTTTGTAGGTCGTCCAATCAGACCACCTTTATAGGTAGGCCAATCAGATCTGCTTTGTAGGTCCACCAATCCAATCAGCTTTGTAGGTCAACCAATCAGACCAGATTTGTAGGTCCACCAATCAGATCAGATTTGTAGGTCCACCAATCAGACCAGCTTTGTAGATCCACCAATCAGACCAGCTTTGTAGATCCACCAATCAGACCAGCTTTGTAGATCCACCAATCGAACCAGCTTTGGAGGTCAGCCAATCAGACCAGCTATGTAGGTCCACCAATCAGACCAGTGTTTTATAGGTCCACCAATCAGACCAGCTTTGTAGGCCCACCAATCAGATCAGCTTTGTAGGTCCACCAATCAGACCAGCTTTGTAGGCCCACCAATCAGACCAGCTTTGTATGTATACCAATCAGACCAACTTTGTAGGTCGGCCAATCAGATCTGCTTTGTAGGTCCACCAATCAGACCAGCTATGTAGGTCCACCAATCAGACCAGCTTTGTAGATCCACCAATCAGACCAGCTTTGTAGATCCACCAATCGAACCAGCTTTGGAGGTCAGCCAATCAGATCAGCTTTGTAGGTCCACCAATCCAATCAGCTTTGTAGGTCCACCAATCAGACCAGCTTTGTAGATCCACCAATCAGAACAGTTCTGTAGGTCCACCAATCAGAACAGTTCTGTAGGTCCACCAATCAGATCAGCTTTGTAGGTCCACCAATCAGATCAGCTTTGTAGGTCCACCAATCAGAGCAGTTCTGTAGGTCCACCAATCAGACCATCTTTGTAGGTCCACCAATCAGAACAGTTCTGTAGGTCCACCAATCAGAACAGTTCTGTAGGTCCACCAATCAGATCAGCTTTGTAGGTCCACCAATCAGATCAGCTTTGTAGGTCCACCAATCAGAGCAGTTCTGTAGGTCCACCAATCAGACCAGCTTTGTAGGTCCACCAATCCAATCAGCTTTGTAGGTCCACCAATCAGATCAGCTTTGTAGGTCCACCAATCAGAACAGTTCTGTAGGTCCACCAATCAGACCAGCTTTGTAGGTCCACCAATCCAATCAGCTTTGTAGATCCACCAATCCAATCAGCTTTGTAGGTCCACCAATCCAATCAGCTTTGTAGGTCCACCAATCAGATCAGCTTTGAAGATCAACCAATCAGACCAGCTTTGTAGGTCCACCAATCAGACCAGCTTTGTAGATCCACCAATCAGACCAGCTTTGTAGGTCCACCAATCAGATCAGCTTTGTAGGTCCACCAATCAGACCAGCTTTGTATGTCCACCAATCAGACCAGCTTTGTAGGTCCACCAATCAGACCAGCTTTGTAGGTCCACCAATCAGATCAGCTTTGTAGGTCCACCAATCAGAACAGTTCTGTAGGTCCACCAATCAGAACAGTTCTGTAGGTCCACCAATCCAATCAGCTTTGTAGGTCCACCAATCCAATCAGCTTTGTAGGTCCACCAATCAGATCAGCTTTGTAGGTCCACCAATCAGACCATCTTTGTAGATCCACCAATCAGACCAGCTTTGTAGGTCCACCAATCAGACCAGCTTTGTAGGTCCACCAATCAGACCAGCTTTGTAGGTCCACCAATCCAATCAGCTTTGTAGGTCCACCAATCAGATCAGCTTTGTAGGTCCACCAATCAGACCATCTTTGTAGGTCCACCAATCAGACCAGCTTTGTAGGTCCACCAATCCAATCAGCTTTGTAGGTCCTCCAATCAGATCAGCTTTGTAGGTCCACCAATCAGACCATCTTTGTAGATCCACCAATCAGACCAGCTTTGTAGGTCCACCAATCAGACCAGCTTTGTAGGTCCACCAATCAGACCAGCTTTGTAGGTCCACCAATCCAATCAGCTTTGTAGGTCCACCAATCAGATCAGCTTTGTAGGTCCACCAATCAGACCATCTTTGTAGGTCCACCAATCAGACCAGCTTTGTAGGTCCACCAATCCAATCAGCTTTGTAGGTCCTCCAATCAGATCAGCTTTGTAGGTCCACCAATCAGAACAGTTCTATAGGTCCACCAATCAGAACAGTTCTGTAGGACCACCAATCAGACCATCTTTGTAGGTCCACCAATCAGACCATCTTTGTAGGTCCACCAATCAGACCAGCTTTGTAGGTCCACCAATCAGACCAGCTTTGTACAGCCATCAGACCAGCTTTGTAGGTCCACCAATCAGACCAGTGTTTTGTAGGTCCACCAATCAGAACAGTTCTGTAGGTCCACCAATCAGACCAGCTTTGTAGGTCCGGTCGACCAATCAGACCAACTTTGTAGGTCCACCAATCAGACCAGCTTTGTAGATCCACCAATCAGACCAGCTTTGTACACCAATCAGACCAGCTTTGTACACCAATCAGACCAGCTTTGTAGGTCCACCAATCAGACCAGCTTTGTAGGTCCACCAATCAGAACAGTTCTGTAGGTCCACCAATCAGACCAGCTTTGTAGGTCCACCAATCAGAACAGTTCTGTAGGTCCACCAAATAGACCAGCTTTGTAGGTCCACCAATCAGACCAGCTTTGTAGGTCCACCAATCAGACCAGCTTTGTAGATCCACCAATCAGGCCAGCTTTGTAGGTCCACCAATCAGACCAGCTTTGTAGGTCCACTAATCAGACCATCTTTGTAGGTCCACCAATCAGACCATCTTTGTAGGTCCATCAATCAGACCAGCTTTGTAGGTCCACCAATCAGACCAGCTTTGTAGGTCCACCAATCAGATCAGCTTTGTAGGTCCACCAATCAGACCAGCTTTGTAGATCCACCAATCGAGCCAGCTTTGGAGATCAGCCAATCAGACCAGCTTTGTACAGCCATCAGACCAGCATGTAAATCTCAGTTTCTTTTAACTGCCAAATAAATACTAGAAAATGCTTTTATCGTTTTATTTTAAGTAAGATTTTTGTAATTTTAGAAATTAAAATGTGAGATTGGTAAGGTTGAAAATTTAAAAACATTCTATATTGAATTAGTTTAACCTTCATCACAGGTCAGCAATTTTGGGATCAGGCAAGATGGAAAACCAGTTGGTGATGTAGAGCTACCTACATGGGCACTAAGTAAGTATAGAAAACCAGTTTGTGATGTAGAGCTACCTACATGGGCACTAAGTAAGTATGGAAAACCAGTTTGTGATGTAGAGCTACCTACATGGGCACAAAGTAAGTATGGAAAACCAGTTGGTGATGTAGAGCTACCTAATTGGGCACAAAGTAAGTATGGAAAACCAGTTTGTGATGTAGAGCTACCTACATGGGCACAAAGTAAGTATGGAAAACCAGTTGGTGATGTAGAGCTACCTAATTGGGCACAAAGTAAGTATGGAAAACCAGTTGGTGATGTAGAGCTACCTAATTGGGCACAAAGTAAGTATGGAAAACCAGTTTGTGATGTAGAGCTACCTACATGGGCACAAAGTAAGTATGGAAAACCAGTTTGTGATGTAGAGCTACCTACATGGGCACAAAGTAAGTATGGAAAACCAGTTGGTGATGTAGAGCTACCTAATTGGGCACAAAGTAAGTATGGAAAACCAGTTTGTGATGTAGAGCTACCTACATGGGCACAAAGTAAGTATGGAAAACCAGTTGGTGATGTAGAGCTACAGACATATTGTAGTACATGTAATGTCTGACATAAAGCAATTTGTTATTAGTAAATAACCCTGCAGTGATTCATTTAGATTCTGTCTAATTAAAGATATTAGCCTTGCATAGTATAATTTTAACAGAAGTGATATTGGAGGGGCGCAATACCAGAACAAGAAAGTGTTAGAATCAGATTACGGTCATCATGAACATAAATGGTATTTGTTTTTTATTTAGGTGCAGAGGATTTCAAAGAGACCTTAAGGAGAGCATTAGAATCAGACTATGTATCTTCAAATTTACACAGCTGGATTGATCTGATCTTTGGTTATAAACAGACAGGAGAGGAAGCTGAAAAAGCAGACAATGGTATGTCCAAAGTTTTATTTCACATTTAAGCCTTTTTGCCTTTGAATTTTAATGTTTTCGCCTTTTTGACTTCACATTTTTGCTTTGCGGTAATTTTTATTTCCTATTTTATATAGTATACAGAATTCAGTGATCATTATAATTTAATTTCAGTGTTTTACTATATGACATATGAAGGAGCTGTCGATTTAGACAGGTATGTTATTTTACTCTATTATACTTAATGCAAAAATGCTGCCTTTTTATTACACATGGACCATGTGTTCATTTGTACGGATTCCGATTTTAGCCTCCCATATTATAGGGTTTTTATTCCTTGTGCTTTCCTCCCAATGGGTGATATATTAATATTCGCTCAGAATGGACAATCAGTCGAACTGAAAAATTATCATCTGCTCTAGCCGATGTTTATGAGTAATAGTAAAATTATCACCCACTCAGACCAAAAATTGCCAAACGGGAAAATGATCGCCAGGAAAATGATCGCCAGGAAAATGATCGCCAACTTCAGTTTATTTACACATCGTTTTTATTTCCATGCAAAAATGTCACAGACATAACAAATACATGTCACAGACATAACAAATACATGTCACATACATAACAAATACATGTCACATACATAACAAATACATGTCACAGACATAACAAATACATGTCACATACATAACAAATACATGTCACATACATAACAAATACATGTCACAGACATAACAAATACATGTCACAGACATAACAAATACATGTCACATACATAACAAATACATGTCACATACATAACAAATACATGTCACAGACATAACAAATACATGTCACAGACATAACAAATACATGTCACATACATAACAAATACATGTCACATACATAACAAATACATGTCACAGACATAACAAATACATGTCACATACATAACAAATACATGTCACATACATAACAAATACATGTCACAGACATAACAAATACATGTCACATACATAACAAATACATGTCACATACATAACAAATACATGTCACAGACATAACAAATACATGTCACATACATAACAAATACATGTCACATACATAACAAATACATGTCACAGACATAACAAATACATGTCACAGGCATAACAAATACATGTCACATACATAACAAATACATGTCACAGACATAACAAATACATGTCACAGGCATAACAAATACATGTCACATACATAACAAATACATGTCACATACATAACAAATACATGTCACAGACATAACAAATACATGTCACAGACATAACAAATACATGTCACATACATAACAAATACATGTCACAGACATAACAAATACATGTCACAGACATAACAAATACATGTCACAGACATAACAAATACATGTCACATACATAACAAATACATGTCACATACATAACAAATACATGTCACAGGCATAACAAATACATGTCACATACATAACAAATACATGTCACAGACATAACAAATACATGTCACATACATAACAAATACATGTCACAGACATAACAAATACATGTCACATACATAACAAATACATGTCACATACATAACAAATACATGTCACATACATAACAAATACATGTCACAGACATAACAAATACATGTCACAGACATAACAAATACATGTCACATACATAACAAATACATGTCACATACATAACAAATACATGTCACATACATAACAAATACATGTCACATACATAACAAATACATGTCACAGACATAACAAATACATGTCACATACATAACAAATACATGTCACATACATAACAAATACATGTCACATACATAACAAATACATGTCACAGACATAACAAATACATGTCACAGACATAACAAATACATGTCACATACATAACAAATACATGTCACATACATAACAAATACATGTCACAGACATAACAAATACATGTCACAGACATAACAAATACATGTCACAGACATAACAAATACATGTCACATACATAACAAATACATGTCACAGACATAACAAATACATGTCACAGACATAACAAATACATGTCACATACATAACAAATACATGTCACAGACATAACAAATACATGTCATAGACATAACAAATACATGTCACAGACATAACAAATACATGTCACAGACATAACAAATACATGTCACATACATAACAAATACATGTCACAGGCATAACAAATACATGTCACATACATAACAAATACATGTCACAGGCATAACAAATACATGTCACATACATAACAAATACATGTCACAGGCATAACAAATACATGTCACATACATAACAAATACATGTCACAGGCATAACAAATACATGTCACATACATAACAAATACATGTCACATACATAACAAATACATGTCACAGGCATAACAAATACATGTCACATACATAACAAATACATGTCACAGGCATAACAAATACATGTCACATACATAACAAATACATGTCACATACATAACAAATACATGTCACAGACATAACAAATACATGTCACAGACATAACAAATACATGTCACAGACATAACAAATACATGTCACATACATAACAAATACATGTCACATACATAACAAATACATGTCACAGACATAACAAATACATGTCACAGACATAACAAATACATGTCACAGACATAACAAATACATGTCACAGACATAACAAATACATGTCACAGACATAACAAATACATGTCACAGACATAACAAATACATGTCACAGACATAACAAATACATGTCACAGACATAACAAATACATGTCACATACATAAATACATGTCACAGGCATAACAAATACATGTCACATACATAACAAATACATGTCACAGGCATAACAAATACATGTCACATACATAACAAATACATGTCACAGGCATAACAAATACATGTCACATACATAACAAATACATGTCACATACATAACAAATACATGTCACAGGCATAACAAATACATGTCACATACATAACAAATACATGTCACAGGCATAACAAATACATGTCACATACATAACAAATACATGAAAATAGTCAATTATTATTTGGATAAAGGAATTCAGTATAATAAAAACCATACTGCCATTTAACTCTGTCTCGGTGATCATTTTTTCTTCATGTTTTAATCTCCCCTAACACCTCAGTTCCAAGGATAGTATGATTATATAAAATATTCAGAGACTGCGTTTCTTTCGAACCATGTATGTATGGGACAGTTCTAACAGTAATGGAAGAAGTTAACAAAGGCAAATAGCCTGTTTATCCTGTGTGACAGTTTTTATAAAATGAAATGGTTTTTAACACTAGTTAATTTCAATTTCTGTAACCTTGTTTAAGATTTCATCTTTGTACCATATAAGGCGCATGCAAAAACCATAACGATACGTTACAGACACCAAAATAACTGTTTAAGGTATCCGGACCATAATTGACCACGTGATCATATTTGATGTCCCGGATGTCCATTGTTTTTCAATGGAGCAGACTTCGGTAAATTTCGGCAAACATCGGAAAAACTATTTGAGTAACAAACTTTTTAACCAAAAATGTTAACATTGACACAAAGTAAAACAAAGTATTTAATTTGTATCATTAATTAGCAATACATTGATTTAATAATGCTGTATTTCTTGATCGAACAATAAAATTAAGCGGTGACTTCAATTATGGGTCCTTTACCTTAAAACTTCTCATCCTCAAAGTACTGGTATAGCAGTCCAAAACTGCAATCTGAACAGAGGAAGGAAATTAAACAGGGAACCTGCTAGTCTTTGTGTTATTGGATATAACTGTCATGTACTTCAGTTCCCTTTTTGTCTATTTCAACTTATTTATCAGTAATAGTACCTGTGTCTCATTACTTTTCTTTTTCCATCCAAACAAATCCACTTATACTTAGAAGTTCAACTTAAATTTGTAGTTATCTTTCTTTGCCTTTTTACCAAACATTTTTTCTGTTTTTTTTTTTTTTTTTGTAAAGCCAAACTAAATAATATCACATTGTATGTAAATACCCGAGCTACAAAAAATGACAGCTATTTAAAAGGAGATAATCAATGTAACAAATTGTGAATTATGTGAAAAAAGAGAAAGCCGATTATAAATCATCATGTCTGATTTATAGTATAGCAGATCCAAATGAGAGAGCTCGGATGGAGATACAGATAATGGAGTTTGGACAGACACCAAAACAACTGTTTAAAACTCCTCATCCTCAGAAGTTTAGCAGCCCTCGAACTCTTAGCTTTACGTATCAACCTGAGGAGGAGAAACTTTTAGGGAACCAGTTGGTTGATGTCTCTTATGGTAATATTGAGTTGTTGATTATAAGACATTTAAAATTTAATCTTTTTAGTATAGTGGCATGTTCATTTTCATATAAACACCAAACACAGAAAATAACAGTATGAGATTAAATGTTACTGAAAGAAGAAAATAGGGCTTTCTATGGATGTAATTTTTTTTAATACTGTCGAGAAACTCATGTCTGGTCACGTTCTTGTTAACCTACTTTTTACTGTTATTAGTAGCCTCCGTGGGTTTCTGACAATATTTTATGAAGAACATGCCACATTTCTTTGTACAGTTCAGTCTTTTATATTGTAATGATATTTTTCATGCACACTAAAGTTGATAAATTCATTAGCAAAGTGAAATACATAAATGCATAATTTTTGTTCATGGCTGTGATTTTAAAATTTAGTTGATATTGCAATAACTTAAGGTATCCAAACCAAAATTGACCACTTGATCATAGCTGATGTCCCCAGATGTCCATTAGAGCAGACATCTGTAATGTTCGACAAACATCAGAAATACTATATGAGCAACTATTAAATTTTTACTCAAAACTACTTCTCTGTTAACATTGAATCAACCAATAATATATTCTGTGTCAATCAATTTATTTAACACAGCTGTATTAAAAAATAAAAATAAAATTATAAAAATAAATTAAAAGGTAACCAATTATGGATTGGATACCTGAAGTAACATGTACTGACAGATTAAATAAAAATTGTTCTGGTTTGGTTGAGCAAATTGATTTGTTGATCAAAGATTGCCGTCTAGAAATCTAGCTATTTATGATAAGGATGTTGAAATACTACCAGGTTTTTAATGATTATGCTTTGACAGAGATTTTGCAGTATAATGTCATACTTTAGATGTTAATGTTGCCACCAGTTTTATTGGACATAACTTTACATAGTTTTATGAATAAAAATTAAATTTTCTTAGAGTGCATATCTGTGTATGCATTTAACGGTGTGTGAATGTTTCAACAAATCAGACTTGAAATTCACATACACATAAGAAATCGTTTATTATGCATATAAACATACAGGTAAATGAAGCTCTATATCTAAGCCGGTCTAGGTATAGATGAAACAAGTAATTTAAAGACAAATTTTGAATTTACAGAAGAGGAAGCACCATCTTCAGACTCCACTATATTTGACATTGCTGATTTGAAGAGTTTGAGATTATTTCATGAGTACAGTTTACACAAAGAGTAAGGTTTTGTATATAAGTTCTCTCCAATATAAATTGTGGATAGTGAAAGTATGTGAAGCATCATTATAAGACATCCCTATGGTTTTATTTAAATGTCAAGGTCATTGCTAGGTTTTATTTAAATGTCAAGGTCATTGCTAGGTTTTATTTAAAAATAAAGGTCATTGCTAGGTTTTATTTAAATGGCAAGGTCATTGCTATGTTTTATTAAAATGTCAATGTCATTGCTAACTACCAGTTAATCAATACCAAACACAGATTTTCTTAAGTCTGTGCATTTAATTACCAAGTCTTATTTTTTAAATTTTGATTTTAAATCCCCATTCAAATTTAAAAAAATACATCACAGAAGATCACATAAATATTTAGAGAGTTATTGACTGCACAGACCTACTATGAAATAAATAGGAAAAAGGAACATGAAACAATGATTTTGTTAACAAGGAGTCTCAAGGTAACATATCATTCATAAATTGTCCTACTACATCATGTGTGTTTTTAGCTCACCTGGACCGAAAGTCCAGGTGAGCTTTTGCCATCACTTGGCGTCCGTTTTTCAAAAATCTTCAACTCTGAAACCACTAGGCCAATTTTTTTTAAACTTGGCGACAATCATCCTTAGAGTTCCTTGTTTCAAGTTTGTACCCAGGGTGTTGATCAACAAAGATGGCTGCTGTTACTAAAAATAGAACATGGGTGTCAACACACGTTTTTTATCATTATCTCAAAAATTATAATAGCTATAGAGAAAACTGTTACTTCAAATTGATCAGCACATTAAGGTCTACAATAGTTGCTATTAGTGTGAAGTTGTGTATTGTCTTCTTGTAGGAGTTATTGCCCTTTAATGACGATTTTTGACAAAATTTTTGGTATTTACAATATAACATGAAAACTATAAGAAGTAGAGTGAAACTGTAAATGGCAAAAATGATCAGCAATAGAAGGCCTACAATTCACTGAATTGGTCTCAAATTGTCAGATGACTCCTTATATGAGTTATTGCCCTTAAACGACAATTTTTTTATTAAATTTTCCGTATTTGTCCCGTAACTTAAAAACTATAACCGCTAGAGTAAAACTGTAAAAAGCAAAAATGATCAGCAATACAAGCCCTACAATTCACTTTATTAGTCTGACATTGTCAGATGACTCCTTATAGGAGTTATTGCCCTTAAATGTCAATTTTCTATGAAATTTTCAGTTTTTGTCCTGTAAGTTGAAAACTATAGCAGCTGGATTGAAACTGTAAATTGCAGAAATGATCAGCAATAAAGGCCCTACAATTCACTTTATTGGTCTGAAATTGTCGTACAACTCCTTATATAAGTTATTGCCCATAAATGACAATTTTTTAATGAAATTTTCTGTTTTCGTCCTGTAACTTAAAAACTGGAACAGCTAGAGTGAAACTGTTAATAGCAAAAAGGATCAGCAATACAAGCCCTACAATTCACTTAATTGGTTTGAAATTGTCAGATGACTCTTTATAGGAGTTATTGCCCTTAAATTGCAATTTTAAAAGAAATTTTCTGTTTTTGTCATGTAACTTAAAAACCATAGAGCTAGAGAGAAATTGTACATAGCAAAAATGATCAGCAATAAAAGCCCTACAATTCACTTAATTGGTCTGAAATTGTCAGAAGACTCTTTATAGGGATTATTGCCCTTAAATGACAAATTTTTAATGAAATTTTCCATTTTTTTCCTGTAACTTGAAAACTATAGCAGCTAGATTGAAACTGTAAATTGCACAAATGATCTGCAATAGAAGCCCTACAAATGATTGCTTAGTCCAAAAATGATCAGCAATAAAAGCCCTACAATTCACTTAATTGGTCTGAAATTGTCAGAAGACTCTTTTTAGGGATTATTGCCCTTAAATGACAAATTTTTAATGAAATTTTCCATTTTTTTCCTGTAACTTGAAAACTATAGCAGCTAGATTGAAACTGTAAATTGCACAAATGATTTGCAATAAAAGCCCTACAAATGATTGCTTAGTCCAAAAATGATCAGCAATAAAAGCCCTACAATTCACTTAATTGGTCTGAAATTGTCAGAAGACTCTTTATAGGGATTATTGCCCTTAAATGACAAATTTTTAATGAAATTTTCCATTTTTTTCCTGTAACTTGAAAACTATAGCAGCTAGATTGAAACTGTAAATTGCACAAATGATCTGCAATAGAAGCCCTACAAATGATTGCTTAGTCCAAAAATGATCAGCAATAAAAGCCCTACAATTCACTTAATTGGTCTGAAATTGTCAGAAGACTCTTTATAGGGATTATTGCCCTTAAATGACAAATTTTTAATGAAATTTTCCATTTTTTTCCTGTAACTTGAAAACTATAGCAGAAAGATTGAAACTGTAAATTGTACAAATGATCTGCAATAGAAGCCCTACAAATGATTGCTTAGTCCAAAATTGCAAGATGACTCTTTATTGGAGTTATTGCCCTTTAATTATGAATTTGGACAAATGAACAGTTTTTGTATTATAAATTAGTCTATAACACACCTAGAGTAAAACTGTAAATTGTAATTACCCTAAAGGACAAGGCATACAAACCATTTAATTTTCAGAAATTGTCTGATGGCACCTTATAGGAGTTATTGTACTTAACTAAAATTTTTCAAGAGTAAGTTCAACAGTAACTTAAAAGCTATAACAACTAGACTGAAACTGTTAATTTCAAAAGTTTAAATATAGTTGAAGTCATTTAGTTTTATTTCTTTTTTGTAATCAGGGTATGAACAATACTCCCACCATTCCATATTAAAATGTGAACAAACTTCAAACCTTGTAAATCAGTCTGTATTTGAATTATGTGACAAAAGGATTAAGTACTGTATATTGTTCTTATTTTAGTTCTGTGACAGAGATTTGTATGTCAGAAGATGGCAGAAATATATTTTCTGTCTCACAAGGTAGGCTATTTCTTTTTTCTTCTTTAAATATTCAACAGTTATTATTTTTTTCATTTTAAGTTCTCCAGGCCTTTGCTCAATATTAATGCACATCTGATGTCCAAATGTTCAAAAAGAGGCTGATAATTAGTGTTAGTGTTCACCAATATCATCAGTACATAGACACTCTGTTTCTATTTTTAGATAGTTCACAAATATCATTCAGTAGTTGAATCTACTCTTTCTGCTTCTATTTTTAGACTTTCTACTTTTATATTTATACTTTCTCCTTCAATTTTAGACTTGCTAATCCTATTTTAAGACTTTCTACTTCTATTTTTGACTTCTATTTTTAGATAGTTTTCTGAAGATGTACTCTTTAGAAGAACAAAGGCAGTTAAGAAGTGTCAATGTGTCCAACATGGTTTGTTTTTCTCTGATGATAAACAAATTTATTATGAAAAGGGTTAATTTTAGTACTACCATGTATTATTTTTGTGGTTTGCATCAGTGAAAGGGATATGTACTGGGTATCCGGTTTAGGTATTTAGGTATTATATTTGCTTATTGATCAATTTTAGTTTGGTTCGTTTCTGTATTGTCACAAGAATTGCTAAATAAAACTGCTGCATAAACATTCCAAATTATCCTACAATTATTACATGTCCTGAACAATAAAGGTAGCAAAAAAATTTTTTGCTTTATTCGGCACTGCCGAATAAAGTCTCCTAGTACCTTTGTACTCACTTCTTATGATATTTAGTATTCTGATCTGGTTTACGATATGTTGTGGAATACAATATTGGTTTGGGACTTCAGGGTATCACTAGAATAAGCATAGACAAATTTGAAGTCAGAAATCGGCTAGAAGTACACTTGTTCATGTTTTTCTTTAGTCTAAAATGTATTTTATGGTTGCAGGATAAAAACAATATTTGTACATTGTCAGAAAATATACAGTTTATTTGTACTCACAGCAAAACAAGCAAGAATTGCTCAACAAAGCCTCACATTTCTACCTGTTTGTAAGGCTCATACAAATAAATTATTAACTTTCTGACACTGTATGAATATTGTATATTTATGGAATGCAGTACCAGTTATAGTTATGCCAAGATACTCTTTCTGTCTATTTATACTATTCAGTTTTGTACAAATACAAGTATTTCAATTTGCTTTGTAAGCTGTAATGTGATTGGCCAAATCAAATGGAGCAACCCAGGTAATATGAAATAAAATGCCTTGTTCACATGACCTATTCTTATCCCGTTAAAATTTAAATAGTTCCATGACATTATCTCTGTTTTAAGCATTAAAATTGAAATAGTTCTATGACATTATCTCTGTTTTAGCCATTAAAATTGTCAAGTATTATCATTTAAATTAAATTATAAGGAATATTTCAAATTTCAAAACAGGTTATACTCTATAACCGGGTTTGGGACTACTTTCACCATTATTAAACTTCTCTTCAGTTTATTAGGCATAAACAGACCCAAAACAGTTAAAATCGTATAGCCTCTTCAGAAATTTTTTATTTTCTTTAATAAATAATTCAGGCTTTGAATTTTATTCTTATTAATTATATAAATAAATGTCATTTTCTCCTGCAATAAAAAAGTATATTATTTTATCTCCATTAAATGTCGTGGTTAGCTTTATATCTAAACCTCATGACTGTCGATAAAATAATTGTTTATTTTGCAGGCTTTGTCGTCATGCCAACTGTTACCAGACAACCTGACTATAGTGGTAGGATCCTGGGATAACAATGTGTAAGACTTGTTTGTTCACTACCTTTGATTCATATGTGGTGACATTCAAGTTTCTTTTTCATTAATCAAACTGGTTGATGATTGGTATGGATTACATTGATGATTTAGGATTTTTATGCCTCATGCAAATTCATTTAATAAACTTTTTACTTGGTTTTACGTTAGTAACATGTATCGACCACAGGAACTTTGTTCTCTTTTAAAGCAGTTACATGTATCCAAAGCTGCTAGTGGTCATTATCTTTAGATTTCTGTGTTTCTAGATTCTAGAGTTTTTGGCGTAATCTGATGTTTGAAGGTTTGAGATTGCTGGGCTTTGGCTAGCGTTCTTTCAATTTTGATTTCATTTTTTCAATATTTGATGTCTTTTATTTGTTTTATAGGTATTTTTACAGTATAGAGTTTGGCAGAATATTAGAAACACTTTCAGCACATGATGATGCAGGTAATTTACAGTTACTTCTACAGTTTAGTGTGACAGGATAACATTAAAAACATGAACACCTGCTGATGACACAGATAAATTACAGGTGTTTCTGTGGCATTTGACATATTAATTGAAAGATCATGTTTTACTTTTATTACACCCCATGCAAAGAAGTTGTGATTGGTATAATGTATTTGACATGTCCGTTTGTCCTAGTCTTGTAAGTGCAACTTCTATGAATATACCAATCAGAATTTTATGAAACTTGGTAGGAATGTTGCTGGCTGAGTGTGGTATGTGAGCAGGCACACTAAGATTCTTCAATTTTGTTTGAATATCATATTTGTATTTGAAGGCATAGTATATATAATGTTGGGAACTAAAAATATATAAACATTATATACTTTATAACTTATAATAAATGGTTCATTAATATTTATGCATTTTTGTTGATTTAGTGTCAGATGTATTTTGGACAGACAACGTTCTAATAACATCTTCATGGGACTCTACTGTTAAGGTTAGTCTATATTTGATATCTCATTCAGTTCACCAATTGGTATACTCCATTCAGTTCACCAATTGGTATACTCCATTCAGTTCACCAATTGGTATACTCCATTCAGTTCACCAATTGGTATACTCCATTCAGTTCACCAATTGGTATACTCCATTCAGTTCACCAATTGGTATACTCCATTCAGTTCACCAATTGGTATACTCCATTCAGTTCACCAATTGGTATACTCCATTCAGTTCACCAATTGGTATACTCCATTCAGTTCACCAATTGGTATACTCCATTCAGTTCACCAATTGGTATACTCCATTCAGTTCACCAATTGGTATACTCCATTCAGAATCTGGAAGCATTTTCTGTTGACAAGGCCTTTGTACATGAAATTGTTTTCTCAATTATTCACAAGTTATGCTCTGTTGTAGTTATTTGTTTCTACATGGTTTAGCATAAGTAAATGCACAAGTGCTGCAGTTACTGAGTTTGGTGGAATGCCAGGTCAGCTGTTGTCTTCATGTCATCCATCTGTTAAGTTTTAACATTTTCTTCTTTTCTTCTAAATGTAAACAAACTTTGTCAGAATAGGAAGGAATATTGCTTGTGAGGTCATCAAATCATCTTGATCTGATGAAAAACATGGCAGCCATAAATCTTGCTTTTGATTAGCTGAAATTTAAAAAAAAAAATTTCCCTTTGAAAGTCCAAATGTTTTATATATTTGTACAAAGCATTTCTGTGAGTTCATCTAGAAAGATTTAGTTTTGCTTCTGCAAAAGACATGGCTTCTGTATATGGCAATCCTTATTTCTTCCATAAATGGCCGATTTCTGGTACAGATGACCCAGTACAGATGGGCTCACGCGCACAAATCTATACTTGCTGCATCATCCAATAAAAACATCAGAAACAAGAACGTTGTTATGGAAGCATAACAACGTTCTTCTTTGACGTTCTTGTATTTGGACGTCAGATACAATGGAGTCTAAAACAAAGTCTATAGGTTATAGCGATGTGAAAGTTTTACGGAAGAAATAGGTACTTTCATATGTTTTTGGGAAAGTTCGTGTGATCTTTCACTCGTGATAGAAATTTTTATGTCTTTTGGCTCGTTTCGCTGCGCTCCACTCACGAAAATACATAAAATTTCTATCACTCATGAAAGATCAACCGGTCTTTCCCAAAAATGTATGAAAGAACCTATTATTCTTATCGAAGGTAATATTCTACTTAGATACGTATTCCAATACTGTATGTCCATTTGTGTGTGACTTGGTACAAATGATCACTGGAGACCCTGAAAAAATCCATTCTGCAAATATGGTCATTGTGTTTAATCCTTTTTATTTCACGGACCAAATTTAAATGGGCAAAAACAATGCCATACAAAGATTCATCACTTCATCTTGATTAAATGAAAAATAAAACTGCCATGGGCAATTCTTGTCCATTGAGAGAAGGTCATTGAGAATAACAGAATCTCCTGAAAGAAGGAAGGCCAATTAGAAAAAAAGTTTTCTCAAATAACAGAGGGTCAATTTTGATATCAGAAATGTAGTCCTCCTCAATGGGAGAATATCAGAAATGTAGTCCTCCTCAAGGGAGAATATCAGAAATGTAGTCCTCCTCAAAGGGAGAATATCAGAAATGTAGTCCTCCTCAAAAGTAGAATATCAGAAATGTAGTCGTCCTCAAAGGGAGAATATCAGAAATGTAGTCCTCCTCAAAGGGAGAATATCAGAAATGTAGTCCTCCTCAAAAGGAGAATATCAGAAATGTAGTCGTCCTCAAAGGGAGAATATCAGAAATGTAGTCCTCCTAAAAGGGAGAATATCAGAAATGTAGTCCTACTAAAAGGGAGAATATCAGAAATGTAGTACTCCTCGAAGGGAGAATATCAGAAATGTAGTCCTTGAATGGAGAATATCAGAAATGTTGTCCTCCTCAAAAGGAGAATATCAGAAATGTAGTACTCCTCGAAGGGATAATATCAGAAGTGTAGTACTCCTCAAAGGGAGAATATCAGAAATGTAGTCCTCCTCAAAGGGAGAATATCAGAAATGTAGTCCACGAATGGAGAATATCAGAAATGTAGTTCTCAAAGGGAGAATATCAGAAATGTAGTCCTCCTAAAAGGGAGAATATCAGAAATGTAGTCATCTTCGAAGGGAGAATATCAGAAATGTAGTCTTCCTCAAAGGTAGAATATCAGAAATGTAGTCCTCCTCAAAGGGAATATATTAGAAACGTAGTACTCCTCGAAGGGAGAATATCAGAAATGTAGTCCTCCTCGAAAGGAGAATATCAGAAATGTAGTCTTCAAAGGGAGAATATCAGAAATGTAGTCCTCAAAGGGAGAATATGAAAAATGTAGTCCTCCTCAAAGGGAGAAAACAGAAATGTAGTCCTCCTCAAAGGGAGAATATCAGAAATGCAGTCCTCCTTGAAGGGAGAATATCAGAAATGTAGTCCTCCTTGAAGGGAGAATATCAGAAATGTAATCCTCCTGGAAAGAGAATATCAGAAATGTAGTCCTCCTCGATGGGAGAATATCAGAAATGTAGTCTGCCTCAAAGGGAGAATATCAGAAATATATGGACTTCATCCAAAGATGTAGTCATCTTCTGTTTCAAAAGAAGGGTCAAAGTGAATATAAAAAATGTAGTAGTTTAGCCTATGAGGGGGGCATGGTATGATAATGTTTCAGCACCTGTATGCCCCCCCCCCCAAGTAAGATAATGTTTCAGGACCTGTATGATTGTTTTGAACATATAAAGCAATTGTAATTTACATTTCTTCCAGATGTGGAGTTTCAGACCACCCTCTCCATCTAATCCATTTGTACCTGCACAATTTAAAGTGAGTTTTATTTCATTAAAAATATACATGTAAATAGGTTGGATGATATTACCTGATGACATAATATGAAACTAGGAGCAATATGGTTTAACCAGACAACATCCAAACAAACAAATTATAGCTGATGTTACATTGCAACCTGACAAACAACATCCAAGCAAACAAATTCTAGCTGATGTTACATTACAACCTGACAAACAACATCCAAACAAACAAATTCTAGCTGATGTTACATTGCAACCTGACAAACAACATCCAAACAAACAAATTCTAGCTGATGTTACATTACAACCTGACAAACAACATCCAAACAAACAAATTCTAGCTGATGTTACATTGCAACCTGACAAACAACATCCAAACAAACAAATTCTAGCTGATGTTACATTACAACCTGACAAACAACATCCAAACAAACAAATTCTAGCTGATGTTACATTGCAACCTGACAAACAACATCCAAACAAACAAATTCTAGCTGATGTTACATTGAAATCTGACAAACAACATCCAAACAAACAAATTCTAGCTGATGTTACATTACAACCTGACAAACAACATCCAAACAAACAAATTCTAGCTGATGTTACATTACAACCTGACAAACAACATCCAAACAAACAAATTCTAGCTGATGTTACATTGCAACCTGACAAACAACATCCAAACAAACAAATTCTAGCTGATGTTACATTGCAACCTGACAAACAACATCCAAACAAACAAATTCTAGCTGATGTTACATTGCAACCTGACAAACAACATCCAAACAAACAAATTCTAGCTGATGTTACATTGAAACCTGACAAACAACATCCAAACAAACAAATTATAGCTGATGTTACATTACAACCTGACAAACAACATCCAAACAAACAAATTCTAGCTGATGTTACATTGCAACCTGACAAACAACATCCAAACAAACAAATTCTAGCTGATGTTACATTGCAACCTGACAAACAACATCCAAACAAACAAATTCTAGCTGATGTTACATTGCAACCTGACAAACAACATCCAAACAAACAAATTCTAGCTGATGTTACATTGCAACCTGACAAACAACATCCAAACAAACAAATTCTAGCTGATGTTACATTACAACCTGACAAACAACATCCAAACAAACAAATTCTAGCTGATGTTACATTACAACCTGACAAACAACATCCAAACAAACAAATTCTAGCTGATGTTACATTGCAACCTGACAAACAACATCCAAACAAACAAATTCTAGCTGATGTTACATTACAACCTGACAAACAACATCCAAACAAACAAGTTCTTGCTGATGTTACATTGCAACCTGACAAACAACATCCAAACAAACAAATTCTAGCTGATGTTACATTACAACCTGACAAACAACATCCAAACAGACAAATTCTAGCTGATGTTACATTACAACCTGACAAACAACATCCAAACAAACAAATTCTAGCTGATGTTACATTACAACCTGACAAACAACATCCAAACAAACAAATTCTAGCTGATGTTACATTGCAACCTGACAAACAACATCCAAACAGACAAATTCTAGCTGATGTTACATTGAAACCTGACAAACAACATCCAAACAAACAAATTCTTGCTGATGTTACATTACAACCTGACAAACAACATCCAAACAAACAAATTCTAGCTGATGTTACATTACAACCTGACAAACAACATCCAAACAAACAAATTCTAGCTGATGTTACATTACAACCTGACAAACAACATCCAAACAAACAAATTCTAGCTGATGTTACATTGCAACCTGACAAACAACATCCAAACAAACAAATTCTAGCTGATGTTACATTGCAACCTGACAAACAACATCCAAACAAACAAATTCTAGCTGATGTTAATTGAAACCTGACAAACAACATCCAAACAAACAAATTCTAGCTGATGTTACATTGCAACCTGACAAACAACATCCAAACAAACAAATTCTAGCTGATGTTACATTGCAACCTGACAAACAACATCCAAACAAACAAATTCTAGCTGATGTTACATTGAAACCTGACAAACAACATCCAAACAAACAAATTATAGCTGATGTTACATTACAACCTGACAAACAACATCCAAACAAACAAATTCTAGCTGATGTTACATTACAACCTGACAAACAACATCCAAACAAACAAATTATAGCTGATGTTACATTGCAACCTGACAAACAACATCCAAACAAACAAATTCTAGCTGATGTTACATTACAACCTGACAAACAACATCCAAACAGACAAATTCTTATCTGATCTGACATCCAAAATAAACAATTCTCCCTTATCTGACACAAATCCAACATACTGCATTCATACAAAAATTAATTCTACCTAACTTAAACATAAATCTTCAATCTGAACAACATCTCTCGGCCATTTCCGTCAAGTGTCGGGAAAGTTACCTCAGAGGTAAGATATCCATTTTAAACTATTTTCAGTCATTTTAATGAATCTGTTACATCACAAGTTGGTTTGTGACGTTTCAGTTCATTTGTTTGATTGGCTTGTCATTGATGGTTATCTCATTGTTACTGATGACGTCAGATTGTAAACAAATTGTCCGAAAAAAGGAATTTTTTGGCAATGTTAGCGTATTTAAGTTTTAAAAAAATGCAATCATCAATCCAAATTTTAGTTCCGCTTCGATAAGATCTGTACAGTTGAATAATTAAAGGATAATCTATTTCCTCACACTAAAATTATGTTGCTGTATAAAACTTTTTTTTAGGTGAAGCTTACATGGAATGTTAATAATACAACAGATAATATTATTTGAATGATTTTCTTCTTTATGTAGAGACCAACCAGCATTTTATCAATCAAGCTGATTTTTTTTTCTTGCAAGGCTCAGTTGGATCACGAGTCTGGAGTCAACTGTCAGTGTGTGGATTCAAACAGCCAGATACTGGTTACTGGGTCAAAGGAAGGGCAAATAGTCATTTGGGATCTGATAACCATGGGCCAGTTGTCAGAACACAATCGTATGTTTTGTACTCGTTTTATAATATTAGTATTTTTTGTTAAATATCAATTAACCATATACTGCTATGTTATCTATACTGCTGAATTGGCATAGATCACAGTTTTAGTAAATTTTCTAATATTGGTAGAGTCTGAACAAAATTTAAAAAAAATTTCTTCCTTAAAAGGAATTCAATCAAATTGTAATGCTATCTTTCTTTGGTAAGCAAACTGATTGGTCAACACAAATCAATACCCAAAAAGGTCTAAATTGAGTAAAAGACTAATCAGGACACAAAAAAGAAACAAAAAACTAATAGTGAGTGACTCCAACCCAATGAAAAACACGAGTGGAAAAGATCTTCTGTTTCCTTGAAGGATTTGTCTTCCCTTACTAGATGTCCTACCTTGATAGCTCTTCACTAAGGTCTTCTCTCACCTTAAAAGGTACCTTTCTTTAATATATCTTCTTACCTTTACATATCTTATCTCACCTTAATGATGTTTTCCCTTAATAGATCTTATAAAGTTATAATTGTCATTACATTATTGTTGTTTCAGTTCATTCATCTAATGTACATGCTGTAACTTTGAGTCAAGGTAAGTCTTAAAATATAAATTGTTGCAAAGGAACACTTAAAAGGGGGGGGGGGGGGGGGTCCATACACAGATTCTTACTTTTACATAAACATTGAATTCGAAAAAAGAGTTCAAAATTGATTTTAAATTATAAAAAAAAATGTACCTTAAAACCATTTAAATATCTCAAAAGACAATTATAAGAGGAAACAGACATAATATAAATTAAATGTAGTCGGTGAATAGATATAGGATAAATTAGCATTAATCCCCATACTAATTGTTTTATGAAAATCCAATTGAAAAGATAACGAGAAGTATTAATGATACAAACAATAAGTCAAGTTCAGACAAAACCATGGTTAAATAAAAGAGGGGACAACAAAACAAACAGGGGAGATAACTCATGGACAGACAACAACAAAACAAACAGGGGAGATAAGTCATGGACAGACAACAACAAAACAAACAGGGGAGATAAGTCATGGACATAAAAAAAAACCATGGTTAAAGAAAAGAAGGGACAACAACAAAACAAACAGGGGAGATAACTCATGGATAGACAAAACCATGGTTAAATAAAAGAGGGGACAACAACAAAACAAACAGGGGAGATAACTCATGGACAGACAACAACAAAACAAACAATGAAGATAAGTCATGGACAGACAAAACCATGGTTAAAAAAAAAAGAGGGGACAACAACAGACACAAAATACAAATACCTTGAATAACACGAAAACCACTTAAAAATGGGGTGAGTACAGATGGTCCAGAAGGGTAGGCAACTCTTGCTCATGCTTGGCAACCGTCGCATAACTCATGTTAAAATACGGTAATTAGTCATAACAGGGCAGGGGGTAGTCATAACCCAATATAAATGGGAGAAAGTGGTTACAACAAATGGAACAATTCAATGTCCCTTTCTGACACAAGATACTAGCTCTTCGTAAAGGTCAACTAAGTTATGATGGTGACCATAAAGTAGTTTTTTGTCAGCAGACAACCTCTATCAAGGAAATATGGATAGGAAATACAGGCTCCTGAGTACCAGATCAATTTTGACATGTATACTCCATATGTAGGTGCTGCTGGAATGTTGCCACACAAAAATGGGAAATTCACAATGGGAAAATTTAAATCATCCAGTTTGTCGTACATTTTGGTCCTCTACTGACCTTCATTTTCAATTTCTACAAGTTAGGATCTACAAAATTCTTTAAGGATGGTCAATGAGCAATACATAGAAATCACTTTCTGCTGTAAAGAACTGTCTGAATCTCACAAGTCATTTTTTATGTAATTTACAGATAACAAAAGAATCGTCTCCAGTGGGGAAGATTGTTATTTAAAAGTCTTAGACATAGATACAGGAACAGAATTATTTGTTAAAGATTTACAGGACCAGTTATTGTAAGTTGGTTTTATACAGAAAAAATGGTTAATTTGTCTTACTTTGGAGACAAGGCAAATATTAGTTAATATCATCAATCAGAAAATTTTGTCAGAGTGGGAGAACTTGCATAACTGCTACATTTTGTAGGTAAGATATTTATGAGTTGAAGAATTTACATAACTGCTTATATAGATCAAATGTGAGTGTATAAGTGTTGTCAGGGTGGTAGAATAATAAAAATGTACATAACTGCTTACTTGGGACTTCTATACATTACTCTATACATTATTAGTTCTTACTGTTATATAGGTGTCTCCACTGGTCAGGTGACCTGTTACTGACAGGAAGTAACTCTGGTGACCTTCAAGTTTGGGACATGGACAGAGGTCAATCAGTTGTGAAAAAGACATTACATTCTGGTATTTATATACCTTCCTTTATCAAATATTACAATTCAGTAACCATTATTGTTTATTATTACATTAATATAATTGTTCTCTTTCTTTTTTTTTTTTCGTCTAAAAACTATTTTCGTGTCAGGTTAAATTGTAGCAGCACTAAAATTATATTGAAATATGGTTAATTTTGTCGGCAGCACAGTTTCATTCCAAAAATAGACTACAAGCAGTCAAGAAGAATCCAATATTGACTTGTTTTACCCCAAAAATAGATTGAAAAGTGCAATTTTTTAGAACCTATCATAATAGCTGTCTTAATCTTAAGCATCTTATCAATGTATTTGATTTATGTACGTATCTGTAACAATAAAATATTGTAAACAACAATGGACACGTCTGCTGCATATAGATTTGCTACGATCGATAAATATATTTTTATTCAGGCAATAAAACAGTTAATGACTTTGCTATGCAGTTGCTTTCAGTATTTATCAAGCCTAAAAAATGTATATATAACATGAAACAATTACACAAAATAAGTGTCACATAATTATGAAAATCTAGCGCTTTCATCCATCATGGGACTTTTCAATCTTGAATCTTGAAAAGTCCCATGATGGATGAAAGCGCTAGATTTTCGTAATTATGCGACATTTATTTTAATTGTTTTATGTTATATAACGCTGCACATTGTTTATAAAAGACTTTTATGATTACAGTGGCTCAGTGAATATTACATTTTCTCTGGTTGAGAAATCTTAATTGTCACCACATATCAAAGTCAGTTATTGTAAAATAGAAATGATAGCAGATTAAAAAATGGTATCTTTTCACTGGAGCATTGTATAATCATTCTCTGGAAATCAGTTTTTAACTATCAGTTAACAGTACCCTCGACTTTTTGAGTCAATGCATTATTCCACTTGATGATTGAAGAGACTTCATTGAAAGTCTAAGCATAGTCAGCATGAAGAATTTATAACCTCTATTCAATTGATATTTTACAGGTGCTATTTCTTGTATAACTGTTGGTAACAAGACTATAGTTACAGGGGGTGAGGACAAGGTCATCAGTCTGTGGAAACCCTGATACAACAAATATGTGTACACCAACCCATGAAAACCCTGAGATAACAAATATGTGTACATTAATTTATGGAAACCCTGATATAACAAATATGTGTTCACCAACCAATGGAAACCCTGGTACAACAAATATGTGTAAATTAATCTATGGAAACC
The DNA here is from genome assembly GCA_944474755.1 of Limnoperna fortunei. NCBI lineage: Eukaryota > Metazoa > Mollusca > Bivalvia > Mytilida > Modiolidae > Limnoperna > Limnoperna fortunei. The sequence goes on from OX104112.1 coordinate 13,931,880, forward strand.
ATGATACAACAAATATGTGTACATTTATCTATGGAAACCCTGATATAACAAATATGTGTACATTAATCTAAGGAAACCCTGATACAACAAATATGTGTACATTAATCTATGGAAACTCTGATACAACAAATATGTGTACATTAATGTATGGAAACCTGCAGGCAGCATAACACTTTTAAAAATGTATTTTTATATTGTATTCAAGTACTTATTATAGGAATAAAAGCTGTTTTGGAGGACTCCGTCAGTGTATGAATGAGACGGATTCACTCACAAACTGAGAGAATCCAGATGTTTGTGAGTGTGTTGCCGAGTTTCTACACCAATGAATTCGGTAAAAACCGCTTTTATTCCTTATAATTCCACTCCTTTAATTATAGTTATTATTTTCAATCCGTTTATTTAACCCATTCAAGCCGGATAATGCATTAATGCATCACCGGGGATCGGCCGCGTGATGCTTTAATGCATCACCGAGGAACCGCCGCGTGATGCATTAATGCATCATGGAAAGTGAAAGTAAAGAACGGTATTTGAAAAAAAGTTTCTTCCGCTCTCAAAGTCGTTGTATATCTATAAAAGACTGTATTGTCTTTAAAAAGTAACATATATTTGCCTAACTATAATATTTACGAATGAATATTCGTGGTTTTGTTGTTATTTTGATTCGAATCGTGACTTTCATTTTACAGTCCGTAGCCGCCATTTTGTTTGCCATTTGCTATACACGTGATCGATAAATTTCGTTATTTCCATTAAAATTTGTATTACTTTTTTAACCAAAATGTGTGCTATACTAGAAAAGTAGTTGATTTTCACGGAGAACGATTCTATAGTTTGTTGTTTGTTTTTAATATTAGTTTTTAACTTGTGTTTTTGACACGACCCCTAATTTTGTAAATGACCATATATGGAAATGGTAAGTTTCGATGGTCCAATCAAGTTGATTTGGGTTAAAAAGGCGGGGTCGTAGTAAAATATCGTAAACAAAATAGTAAAATCGTCTGCTGTAAAATGTCGGACTCGTCGGAAGAAGAATTTATTGGTTTTTCTCAAAATGAAATCGCAGCAGCTGAGCAGCGTTATAATGAACAACTGCAACAGATTGGTGTAGGTGATTTTGATTCTGATGATGATGAAAATGACCCCCCTGTTGATATTGATATTATTGATGAAACAGGTGATGCACCAGATCAAGACCAGGGTGTTTGGCACACAAATTTCAGTTATCAGGAAAGAGGCCTTCCCCATTTATTTCTCCCACGTGGACACACAGGTCCTACAAGAATACTTGGAGCAGATCATGACCCTGTTGATTTCTTTTCTTTATTCCTATCAAATGATATTTTGCAGTTTATCATTGCAGAGACTGATAGGTATGCTCAAAAAAAAATATTTGATCATCCAGATGAAAATAAAATGCCATGGACCACACCTTCTGTTGATGAATTAAAAGCATTTCTTGGCCTTACATTTCTAATGGGCATTAATGTCAAACCTGATCTCAGATCATACTGGAGCACAGATGTCATGCTTGAAACCCCTTACTTCAGTAAAACCATGGGAAGAGACCGGTTTATGCAGATAATGAGGTACCTTCATTTTTCTAATTGTTTGCAAGAGCCACAACAAGGTGACCCTAATTATTCAGCTCTCTACAAAGTTAACTCACTAATGTCACTGGTTAATACAAAGATGGTCGACCTTTTTATTCCCAAGCGTCAGGTATCAGTTGATGAAATTATGGTTCCTTGGAAAGGTAGACTTGCATTTAAACAATATATGCCTGCTAAGCCAACAAAATGGGGAATTAAGATGTGGGCTCTTGCTGAAGCAGATACAGGGTACATATCTCATTGCGAGATTTACAGTGGCAGAGGCGAAGGTACTGCAGGTCAACCTCTTGCATGTAAAGTCGTCAAATCTTGTTTGGAGAAAGCTAACATAGCCAATCAAGGTTACCATCTTTATATGGACAACTTTTTCTCATCTCCTGAATTATTTGCTGACCTGTTTCAAAATTATGACACAGGTGCTTGTGGAACAGTGAGGTTGAATAGGAGAGGTCTACCGAAAGAAATTATGTCAAGGAATCCACCTGTAGCTGTTATTAATCGAGGGGATAGCCAGTTTAGGCAGAATGCTGAGATTGCTGCAGTTGTCTGGAAGGATAAAAAGAATGTGAATGTCATTTCTACAGTTCACGATGACACAAATGTAACTGTTCAGCGGAACATTCAACAAGAAAATGGCCAATTCCAGAGACAGGACATAGCATGTCCAAAGATGGTGGCAGATTATATTAAATACATGGGCGGTGTTGACAAGGCAGACCAATACACACAATACTATGTTTTCAAGCACAAAACCTTAAAATGGCCAAAAAGGATTTTTTTCTCCATGCTGGAAATTTTAAAATTTAATTCTTATTGTTTGTTTCTGTTGTCACCAAATCACCAACCAGCACCAGGGAAAAGACCGATAACTTTTTTGGAGTTTTCCAAACTGATTGCTTCTGGACTGATTGCTGGCTACACAGGGGGGTCAGTCAGAAGAGGTCGTCCATCGCTTCTTCCAGTTGAGAACAGATTGACACAAAGACACATGCCAGGAACATTTCAAGGCAGAAGCTGGTGCCATGTTTGCCACATGAGGACAAGGAATGGCCTGCAGGATTGTAGAAAACAGACCAAATATGGATGCCTTGAATGTGGAAAACACCTCTGTTTACCAGAATGCTTCGCCATATTCCACACAGTTAAAAATTATTGTTAGATTTTCTTTCCTGAATTTACAGTTGGATTTGTTTGGAGACTTGGATTTAATTGTTAGTGTTTAAAATATTTTTAACTTTACATTTGTTACTTTATTCAAATTGAACATTTGCAATGACAGAAGATGAGGATTTCTTATTATGATTGTAATGCATCTTCTTGGTAAAATCCTGCAGGCCAAACCCTTCAATTATTAATCTGAGGTGAGTAGTTTTTTTTTTTTTATTGTGTTTCAAATATAGTATTCCAGTTCCATGTATTGTACTGTAATCATTTTCCAAGTTCAACAAAACATAATATGGGAAATTAAAATCCTGCAAATGGATTGCAACCTGCCATGTATTTTTATATTGGTACACATTTTCAAGCATGCCTTTCTACTCGTCTATGGCTCTTAACCATCCTCTACAAGTACAATATAAATGTACATATACTAAATTTTGACAGCTTCCGTACATTGTACGTGTAGCAGGGAGTAATTTCTTAAAAATCAAAAAAAAATTTAACTAATTCGGAATTTATTTGTTTAGAAGGTTTAAACAAATAGATCTCATGAATGTGTTAAATTAACGTCGTTTCTACTTTAGGAATTTTCGAGTTGTCTTTCTTCGCCGGTAGTTGATGTAACAAGAACAAAAATGGCGGCTACGGATTTTTTCTTTTTTTCTTCGCGAATTTTAACCACTCTCTTAGTCTTTTGAACCCTTAAGAATTTTTATTCTTGAAGAATAATTGACAGTCATCATTCGAAACGACTTTAAGTAAGCTTCATTGAGGAATTGTGTAAAAATTGTTTATTCTCAGTTGTCAATGATATACTCTAGCAATCTAGCACTCTAGCAATAGAGAAAGGCCGATATCAAAATATTCCCCAAAACAACAGAATATGTCCAAAATGTGACACCGGTGCAATTGAAGATGAAATGCATTTCTTTGTTCATTGTCCGGCTTATACAACTTTTAGAAAAGAATTAATTATTAAACTCAAATGTTGTTTTAAGAATTTAGACTCATTAACTGACTACAAAATACCTTTAATTCTAAATAGCAGTTCTTTAATAGTACATAAAGCTTTAATTAAATACATAAACAATTGTCAAGGAAAAAATTAAATCATTATGGTCACCCTACATTTGTATGTAATTTGAAAAAAACCACTTATATTTATATTGAAATAATGAAAGGCTTTCATGATTAAAATTATATATACATGCAGAATTAATGCATGATCCATTTTTGAGTTGCCACCACCCAAGATTTATTACTGTAATATATAGTCTTTACTTTCATTTGATTTAAGAATGTATGTTTATGTATTAATGTGTTATAACCATTTATTGTAAATGTGTTTTGACAATAAATAATTCTAATTCTAATTCTGATATACCGCGATTATTTTCCTTCCATGTTGCAAGTCTTCGACGTGAATTTAACAATTTATCTGGTTAATATTTATTTTATGCACTTATACGTCAATTTTTATAACCGACGTTTCCCAATTTATTAAGAATTTATCATTGATTTTAAGAAATAAAGCGACATTTTGCGTTTTTTGACACAAGCGAGAAATTGGAAAGCACATGGCAAATTAATACGCCGTTTTCAAGATAGGTAGTTAGATGCATCTTATCATGTGATTTATGGGATCACGTGATTTTATTTAGGGCACTTTCCTTTACGCAACGTCTTTTAACATCGTGTGAATGGCATAAACGGAATAAAGCTTGACTACATTTCCATAAATTTATTTTTAGTGTTGGCTTTGCACTCCGGCACAACACAGCACATGTTTCGTTTTGCATCGTCTTTCTTACGCCGTCCCATTTCGTAACAAATGTTGCCGTTTTAAACTACAAGTGCCCTAAATTTTTATGACGTCACGTGATCAGCATTACAATTTCCACCTCCTTTAACGAGAGCGATTATATCTTGAAAACGACGTATTCCGGCCACAAAAGGTCGCGTGCTAAATAAGCCCGTCCTGGTGAACGTGCTTACCAGATTAATCCAGTACTGAAAGTGTTAAATGAACACACCAGTTTATTGCAATATGTATTCATACAGTAAAAATAGAAAAATAAACATTTTCAAAATAAAAAATGACGACAGAATGAATTGCAGAATTTATAGATTTATGGATAACTAACATATATGTTGCCAAAAATGTTAAGCTATGCAAACAGTACAGCAAAGTTGAAACTAGACATAGATATTGTTATTGTTACTTTTGATTAATCAGCATTATTCTTTATGGCGGCATTGTACCGGGTATTTAGGAGATTCAGCAGTCTACTATGTATGTTTTTCTGTTGATATTATTTTTGCAATAATTGTTGTTTCATAAGAAATCAAATATTTCAATATTTTGCAATATTTAAAATCCTGGTTTAAATGTTTATTAATATTTATTATGTGTACATATATAGACTGTTGATCATTGTCTGTTAAATATGTCAAATTTTATATCAATAAAAAACTGACAATTTGTTGAACTATATTTACGTCAAATATTAATCTGACCAAAAATATATTTTATACATTAAAAATGCCTCGGATATCAAACCACCTGCCTCAAGGCCTTAGAAGCTAGGACAACTCAGGTTAGAGTCTTAAAAGATTAGCTGCCTCATGTGAGTGTCTCAGAAACTATGACACCTCATGTGTTTGCCTTAGACACACTACATTCCTCCCTAAATATGTAATAATATCACTTGTTAACATAACTACATTCCTCCCCAAATATGTGATTATGTCACCTATTAACGCACTACATTCCTCCCCAAATATGTGGTTATGTCACCTGTTAACACACTACATTCCTCCCCAAATATGTGGTTATGTCACCTATTAACGCACTACATTCCTCCCCAAATATGTGGTTATGTCACCTATTAACACACTACATTCCTCCCTAAATATCTAGTTATATAACTTGTAACCAATAACACATCTGTCTTGAATAGAAGACTGGCTCTCAGATACCATTTTGAAAGTGGATAACCTAACAACTGAGTATGCCAAGATACGTCCCTATAGTTGTCATGGTGATTTGTATTTTATGGAGACAAAAACTGTAAGTACAGTTTATCAGGAAAAAAAACATGTCTAAAGCTCAAATGTGAAGATATATTCTGAAAAATGAAGCAGTTTTTGTTATTTATAGAAATTAAAAGAAATTATAATATTCTGTATTTGATAAAGCTTTATTTAAAATGGCTCCCTTTTGTCAAGTTGAGAAATGTGTTTGCATCGTGTTCGTACAGTTTTCATTTAAGAACAAAAAGATATATCAAAGTACCAACTTTTCAGCAATACAAATTGTTTGCTATTAATGTATTATTGCAGCCAACTAATAAGACAAGTTTCCAATTTAAAATTTACCATATATCCGACTGCATTCTTTTGGGATTAGTCAAGTGCTCCAATGATAGGTAAGATTTATAGTTGTCTTTTACCAGACATCAGGTACGTATCAGCACGTAGAAATTACAGAAGAATAAGAGAAATACACATTCCATATTTTATTGATCTTTTTTTCTCTATATATAAATATATACTCTAACAATTCATATAAAAATTGTCATTTTTTAAATTAGCAAGGATCTAACTTGCAACACTAAATATAACACTGATCATAGATTATATGGTAAAATACTCTTAATTTCATCCCCACTCGAATTTCAGCAGTTTTTCTTCATTTAGCAACAAACTGTAATTCAAAAGCAAAGTGTCCTGTTAAAATATCTTGCATTTATTTCTCTAAAATGATTCCTTAATAATTATAAACAGGTGTTTCAACCAAATTAATGGCCATAAAATTTTCAAGACATGTTCATCGCCGAAATTCAAGTGTACTACCCCACAAGTCACAACTCAAATTATAGCAGGTCACACATTATACTATTGGGCGTAAAACTACCAAAACATTATGTGAACTATATTTTGACCTCTCATTTCTGTACCATAATATATGTATACATGCCAGACACGTGAAATACGTATCAAACAAGTCATCAATGTATGTTCCAATTCCAATGCATAGGTTAGTTTCAAAGATCATTCATATTCAAGAATTTTAAATTGTTCAATTTCAAAAAATACATGTAATAAGCATTTGCTATGTGGCTCTCTCACTTTAGCTACAATAATGTAGCTCCTTTTTTTTAATGGACGGAGCTACAAAGAGGTACTTGTAATGGAGCAGCTGGGAGTGATTCACATCCGGGGGTTTTATATAATCAGCTATTAAACTGTTTCCCTGAATTGCTACATACTTTATAATTTGTTAGAAGTTTAATTGATATTTCTACACCACCTTTTTTCGTTAGTTTTACACTTTAATCGTGGAATTGTTGACAATATTTGAATTTCAGAAGTGCATAATTTCTGAATCGATTTGGTAAAAAATGTTTTTCTGTAAATAAACTGAAACTCTCCTGCAATATATCAGAAGTAAGAATAAGAATAAGATCTATAACTGTGTCTATCCCTTTTTTATGGACAACTTTACAACCGACTATATAGTGAGTAATCATGTAAGAAAAATTGTACTGGAGATAATTAGAAAAATGAAGAGTTTGTGCAAAAAAAAATATTACAAAATCCAGGAACCAGTCCTTAAGCTTATAATAAACTTAAAATTAAAAAACTACATTGTTGCAGGCTAACGCAACATAAAAGTTATCTGTATGAACAAAAACTTGTCTGTTTACCTTTTTGTACAGAAAATGTAATGACTACAGTACAAAGAATTTAAACACAATATTGAATAAATAAGGTATATTTGGAAAGCGGAATAATTTAGAACACATCAAAAGAAAGATTCACCTATGATAAAAGAAGGAGTTTAAAATCATTGAGGGAAGGCAACTTGTTCATGTTTGTAATAAATTATTGGAATTGTAAACCCAAGGATCACAATACACAATGACTAGCACCAATCAAATTATCACTTTCTGTAACAATAAAAATTTTTAAGGTTATAAAACAAATTAAAAACTCACGATTCTATTTTAAAAAAGGCACATCGATTATTACACATTGGTAGTTCACTCACATCTGGATAAAAATACCTCTTCTGTACATATAATTAAAAAAAAATAATCAAAAACCAAAACTAACAAAATACATTTTTATACAACAAATAACTAATACTTTGGGTCTTAATTACAAGTAATTCTATAAAAATCCTAATATAAAATGTATTACATGTAAAAATTTTAAAGGCTAGAGATATACCTCTGTTCCTGGAATTTGGCACAGAAAAATGCAAAATAAGCCCAAAAGTCCAGATTTCATTACTAAATTGTATTAATTGTATTCCTAATTCATTGCAATAACAGTTATTGAGCTTAGATGTGAACCAGAGGCTCCACTGAGGCTGTCCGCCTTAACCGAACTATATGTGATAAAATAAAGTGAAAGATTTACGGGAAAACATTATTTTGTTGACATGAACCAGGTATATACACAGTGTATGTTCAACTATTCCTTTATAAAAATACAGTTCAAACGGATATAAAGATACCCTCACCAGTGATCAGCATAAATAACACAAAATTAACAATAAACAAAGAACAAATACAATGTACAATTCAACAATATACTGGTTACATTTCAATGCTGTGTCCATAAATAACTGTTCAAAATGCACTCATGCCAAAAATGTAAACAGTCTGCAATATATCATTTCAGCACTAATTTTAACCCAACCAAATACTGTTGTTACACATGTCCTGTCCAATAATATGGCACATAAAAAAAACTAATATACACGCAAATTATCCCAAGGGAGACAACTCCACGTTTTATTTTGTATTGCAATAATAGTTTGTGAGCTGATTAACACAGGATTCTGTCATTGATTGCCTTAACTACATGGGGAAGAAACAAATTCTAAATTGTCAAAAATATATAATTTTCTATAAATAAAACAAAAAATATAATTTATAGTCTCAATAAGACAATTAATTTTCTGGAAACTCAGAATATGTTTAACTACTGCTTGAAAACTCAGAATATGTTTAACTACTGCTTGGAAACTCAGAATATGTTTAACTACTGCTTGAAAACTCAGAATATGTTTAACTACTGCTTGGAAACTCAGAATATGTTAAATTACTGCTTGGAAACTCAGAATATGTTAAATTACTGCTTGTCATGAAAATTTAGTTCTGGTTCTGCTGGAAAAGAAAGCTGCTATGCATAATTCATTCTCAAAAAGATGACACTGTCTAAAATAAATTTGCTGATTTAATAAAAAAAGATGTGCTTCTTAACAAGGTCAAGGTAAGCAGACGTCTGACTAAACATGAAGTTATAATGGCTGAAACAATTCATAGCTCCTTGGTTTTTTGACAATATAACTCAGGACAACTGTTTAGTGGTTTGCCTTGTATTTAACAAACTCTCAGAAGAAAACTTTTGATGGGTTCATTATACCCTTGGGATCCAGTGTCTTTTTTATTTGTTTCATCACCTGGATCCCTGTTTCTCCTATCTCCTGTATCAGCAGCTCTCTCTTTCCCTGTCCAATGCCATGTTCTCCAGTACATGTACCATTCATCTCTAAGGCCAATCTGTAAATAAAAGGTACCAGTAATTTGTTATCCATCTTATGTGGATTGCGTACATGTATATTCCAGCTAGTACTTTTTCTTTCTGAGTGATAGGACGGGTGTCATGCATGCAGCAGGTATAGCGCACCCTTCCGGAGCACCTGGAGACAACCCACGTTTTTAGAGAGTATCTTGTTACTCAATTTTTGTCATTGTGTTGTGTGTTTGTTTGTTTTGCTGTTGTCGTTTCTTTTGTTTAACCGTGGCTTTGATTATTTTTCACTTATCATTCCCTGAATACTTCGATTCTTTTTTTCCCCATCTTCAATGCATATGTATACTAGTATGTGTCTATGGACTTTGACATTTAAATCAATTGGTCAACAGGATCAAAATATAAAGCCCCCAAAAATATACAGCCCCAAAACAAAGCTGTTTACAGAGGCAATACACAGCTCAACTTACACTTAGGCCACACCAATTTAATTTCTTGTTCTTCGGATTTTTGTCATTTTAAAATGGGGCAAGCGAGCGAAATAATAATTTTAATATTATTATTTGGATTTTCAAAAAAATCATAGGCGAACAGAAAACTTTTTTTAATTTTTTTTTTTTTTAAATAAGAAAATGTACTTTCATCAATGTATATATTCGCAAAATTCAGTTTCATTGTGATTTTCTTTCAGAATTGGGCATACTATGCTTATACCTGAAGTTTCAGGTGGTCTGTGAAACACATCCATTTGTTCATTTACAATCAACATCAGGATATCCCCTAACCAAGTCGTGTATGAAAGCGAGTTTTTGATTGGCTACATGCAGGTGTGATTTAGCTAATCAAAATAGTGACTTCTCGCAAATAATATCCTGGCTAAATTTGTCAGGGATGTGGAGGAACAGGAACCCTGACTAGTGAGGATGAGTTATCGTTATTTTGTTTCATTGTGAGGGATGTGGAGGAACAGGATCCCTGACTAGTGAGGATGAGTTATCGTTATTCTGTTTCATTGTCAGGGATGTGGAGGAACAGGATCCCTGACTACTGAGGATGAGTTATCGTTATTCTGTTTCATTGTCAGGGATGTGGAGGAACAGGAACCCTGACTAGTGAGGATGAGTTATCGTTATTTTGTTTCATTGTGAGGGATGTGGAGGAACAGGATCCCTGACTATTGAGGATGAGTTATCGTTATTCTGTTTCATTGTCAGGGATGTGGAGGAACAGGAACCCTGACTAGTGAGGATGAGTTATCGTTATTTTGTTTCATTGTGAGGGATGTGGAGGAACAGGATCCCTGACTATTGAGGATGAGTTATCGTTATTCTGTTTCATTGTGAGGGATGTGGAGGAACAGGATCCCTGACTATTGAGGATGAGTTATCGTTATTCCGTTTCATTGTCAGGGATGTGGAGGAACAGGAACCCTGACTAGTGAGGATGAGTTATCGTTATTTTGTTTCATTGTGAGGGATGTGGAGGAACAGATCCCTGACTATTGAGGATGAGTTATCGTTATTCCGTTTCATTGTCAGGGATGTGGAGGAACAGGATCCCTGACTATTGAGGATGAGTTATCGTTATTCTGTTTCATTGTCAGGGATGTGGAGGAACAGAAACCCTGACTAGTGAGGATGAGTTATCGTTATTTTGTTTCATTGTGAGGGATGTGGAGGAACAGGAACCCTGACTAGTGAGGATGAGTTATCGTTATTCCGTTTCATTGTCAGGGATGTGGAGGAACAGGATCCCTGACTAGTGAGGATGAGTTATCGTTATTCTGTTTCATTGTGAGGGATGTGGAGGAACAGGATCCCTGACTATTGAGGATGAGTTATCGTTATTTTGTTTCATTTTCCTTTGAATGTGTAAGCTTAGAAAAATGTTGTCGCGGGGGCATAAAAAACAGCAATAAACAGATAACTGTTTGTTGTACTTTCTCAATCTTATTATCTATCTTGCTGCAAGCAGCTCGATTGATAATTTAGAAAAATTATGACCTCTCATACCTGTTTAATAGTTTATATATTTTAAGGATATAAAATTTTGACTTACACGGATATTTTATTTGCCAGATCCTTAGCAAGTTTTGCTTCCTGTGGATTATTTGGATCCACCAAAAACAACGTATGGAAATTTCCATCTCCCACATGACCCAATATTGAGTAATCTACAAAATAAACTTACAATGCCATTTTTGTGGAAATGTCCTTGACCTTTTGAAGTTCTGCAGCATTGTTATGATCCACAGGAAAGAAAACATGGAAATTCCCATCACCAACATGTCCAACGATTGGTCCTGTGGAAAATAAGTCAATACCACAACATGACATATCTTTCCAGGATATACAGTAGTATACATTTATTGACTTTGAACTAGGCTGCTACCAAAATTTATCAAACAGACAAAACGATGATATTTACCATGCCCCTGGGCAAGGTGAATATTCATTTTGAGGTTTGATTAATCAATAGCAGCCTAGTTTAAAGTCAATAGCATATTATTAAATAATTATGACATCATCAGTGTAATTTTATTTTGACACTGAAAACCAAATTTTACAAATGTTTGTTAAGAATGATTGAATTGGGTAACCAAAAAAACCAAGACCATTCAGATTTGCCCGTTAGTCTTGGAAAGTCCATGTTCGTTTTCAGAAGAAAAAATTGTAACTGTTGGTTTCTGCAATAGCTAGTGATTTTATTGTTCTATCATAAGCATGAATTCAACAAATATAATTTAATTTGAGGTAGCTTTCGGGGTTACTTTCAGCCTCTTCAGAGATATTCAGCCAATTGGAATTGAGAAAAATTTTAATTCTCTGATAATAAATGTTGTAACATGATATAAAAAATATTGTTATTTTATTCTCAAAAGTGGGCTGATTGATTGATTGAATGGTCATTGTTTAATGTCCAGCAAGCAATATTTAATTCAGGATGTGCAACTATTTATACTTTTTTTCATATATGCCAGTTTCCAGTTATGACCTCCATGTATCTGTTGAAAGTATTTTCCCTAAGCTACCAAAACTGTAAACTAGAGGCCCTAGAGAGCCTGAAACACTCACCAGGTTAAAACATGTCTTTAATTTAATTTGCTTTGTAAGCTGAAATCTGACTGGTCATTTCAAATGGAGAAACCCATATTATACAATATAACTTGCGTTTGTGACATCACCTATTCTTACGCCATTAAAATTCAAATAGAGCAATGACTTCATTGCTATTTTGACCGTTAAAATTGTCAGGATTTAAAGTTAAAATTAAATTATAAGGAATATTTAAAATTTCTGAACAGGTTATACTCCATAATATTGTTGGGTCTGTTTTCACCATTCATAAACCACTTTGCAGTTTATTATGTGTAAACAGACCCAAACTATGTTATATCTTATAAGCTGGTCAGAAATTTGAAGTTTTCCTTAAATATAACACAAAGTGTACATTCTGGCAATCTTGAAGCTTCAATTGGTAAGACATTAGGTGATTATTTACGTTCCTCTCCATGCATTGCTGCTACAGAATTACATTTGACTCATGGGAATCAAATCTGAAAATGTTAGACAAAGGATAAAGGACTCTGCATCAGACAGATCGGCAAAAAATGAGGAATCCTTGCAAAAGGGTCAGTATACTGCAATACCAGAGTCACAATCTGACAGGGCTTGTAGAGAAGAAGATCCAGCCAATCAGAAACAAGATTTACACATGGCAGCCATATCTGATAACAACACAATGAAAACTGAACTTTTAGAAAAAGATTTTTTTTTTAATTTCAGCTAAATCAGAAAAATGGGTTCCCCATTGGGATCATGTATAATGTAGGATCAAACAAAACCAGAGGCTCTTAAGAGCCTGTATCGCTCACCTGATTTTATAGGCAATGAAGATGGCATTTCCCTGATGTTAAAGTAAGTCCTCTAATTTTCAATAAACTTTAAATAGGACCATCCAAACAATATTACTAGAAAGTTTTGTTTCCATTGGTTAACCAGTTGTATAGAGAAGATCTTGAAGATCTTTTTTATTTGCCTATAGGGTCCTATGTTAAACTAAGTCCTGTGGTGGTGGCCATTTTGAATTTCCAATTGGCAATAAAAAACATAAACTTTAAAGAAGACCATCCAAACAATATTGTCAGTAACTTTTGTGTCCATTGGTTAATCAGTTTCAGAAAAGAAACCTAATAAAACTTTTTCCCATAGGGTCTACTGTTAATCTATGTAATGCTGTGGTGGCAATTTTGATTTTCCTATTGGCATAAAAAACATAAACTTCAAAAAGAACCATTCAACACAATATTGCTAGTAAGTTTGTTTCCATTGCTTAACCGGTTTTAGAGAAGAAGCCTTTTAAAAATTGTTCCCAAAGGGTCCTATGTTAAACTAAGTCCTGCTGTGGTGGCCATTTTGATTTTCCAATGGGCATAAAAAACACAAACTTTATAAATGACCATCCAAAATAATATTGGTAGTAAGTTTTGTTTCCATTGGTTAAACGGTTTCAGAAAAGAAGCCTTTTTTAACCTTTTTCCCATAGGGTCCAATGTTAAACCAAGTCCTGCGGTGGCAGCCATTTCGAATTTACGGTTGGGATAAAAAACATGAACGTTTTAGAGGACCATCCAAACAATATTACTAGAAAGTTTTGTTTCCATTGGTTAACCAGTTGTATAGAGAAGATCTTGAAGATCTTTTTTATTTGCCTATAGGGTCCTATGTTAAACTAAGTCCTGTGGTGGTGGCCATTTTGAATTTCCAATTGGCAATAAAAAACATAAACTTTAAAGAAGACCATCCAAACAATATTGTCAGTAACTTTTGTTTCCATTTGTTAATCAGTTTCAGAAAAGAAACCTAATAAAACTTTTTCCCATAGGGTCTACTGTTAATCTATGTAATGCTGTGGTGGCAATTTTGATTTTCCTATTGGCATAAAAAACATAAACTTCAAAAAGAACCATTCAAACAATATTGCTAGTAAGTTTGTTTCCATTGCTTAACCGGTTTTAGAGAAGAAGCCTTTTAAAAATTGTTCCCAAAGGGTCCTATGTTAAACTAAGTCCTGCTGTGGTGGCCATTTTGATTTTCCAATGGGCATAAAAAACACAAACTTTATAAATGACCATCCAAAATAATATTGGTAGTAAGTTTTGTTTCCATTGGTTAAACAGTTTCAGAAAAGAAGCCTTTTTTTAACCTTTTTCCCATAGGGTCCAATGTTAAACCAAGTCCTGCGGTGGCAGCCATTTCGAATTTACGGTTGGGATAAAAAACATGAACGTTATAGAGGACCATCCAAACAATATTGCTAGTAAGTTTTGTTTCGATTGGTTAACCGGTTTCAGAGAAGAAGCCTTTTTAAGGAAACAAAACTTACTACCAATATTTTTTCCCATAGGGACCTGTGTTAAACTACGTCCTGCGTTGGTGGCCATTTTGAATTTACAATTGTCATTAAAGACATAAACTTTATAGAGGACCATCCAAACAATATTGCCAGTAAGTTTTGTTTACATTGGTTAACCGGTTTCAGAGAAGATGCCTTTTTTAACTTTTCCCCATATGGTCCTATGTTAAACTAAGTCCTGCGGTGCGTCCATTTTGATTTTCCAATTGGCATAAAAAACATAAACTTTATAAAGGACCATCCAAACAATATTGGTAGTAAGTTTTGATTCGATTGGTTAACTGGTTTCAGAGAAGAAGCCATTTTAAACTTTTTTCCCATAGGGTCCAATGTTAAACTAAGTCCTGCGGTGGTGGCCATTTTGAATTTCCAATTGCCATAAAAAACACAAACTTTAGAGAGAACCATCCAAACAATATTGCTAGTAAGTTTTGTTTCCATTGGTTAACCGGTTTCAGAAAAAACCTTTTAAACTTTTTCCCATAGGGTCCAATGTTAAACTAAGTCCAGCGGTGGCGGCCATTTCGAATTTCCAATTGCCATAAAAAACACAAACTTTATAGAGGACCATCCAAACAATATTGCTAGTAAGTTTTGTTTTGATTGGTTAAACGGTTTCAGAGAAGAAGCCCTTTTAAACTTTTTCCCCATACGGTCCTATGTTAAACTAAGTCTTGCGGTGGTGGCCATATTGGTTTACCAATCCAAATAAAAAACATAAACTTTGTAAAGGTCCATCCAATGAACATTATGGCCAAGTGGTTTCAGAGAAGAAGATTAAAATGTAAAAAGTTTACAGACGCCGCTGCCGACGACGCCGCCGACAGACACAAAGTGATGACAATAGCTCACCTGACCTTTGGGTCAGGTGAGCCAAAAAGGAATCTTTGAGGAACATACATCATTTGTAATAAGTTACAAAACATATAGATTCAACTTTCGCAGATTTTTTAAAGTCCAGATAATCAGAATCAAAAATAGGCCTTGGTGACCATGTTTATAAACAATCCAGAGAAAATGAGGAATATTTGAAAATGACCTCAAGAAGATCATTCCCCTAAAGTTTGGCTTCAAAGTGGTTTCAGAGACAAAGTACATTGTTAAAATTTTATGGACAGATGGAAAATGGACACAAAGTGATAGCAATAACTCAACCTTTCTTTCAGTAAGGTGACCTAAGTATGTGCTTCAGTGTTGAAGTCACATATTCATGGACATTTTTGCTGTCAACAATACTGTTGTTAAGATGTACAGATGATTCCTAAATACCAAACATCTTGTTCATTTGTCATTAAGACTTTTAGAGAAAATGTTTTTTCAAGTATAATCCAATCAGAAGTAGGAATTGGGCTTGACATCCATGTTTTAATAATACAAGCAGAAGTAGGAAAAGTTAAAAAAAAACATGTTTTTGCCCAAGGAAGGGCAAATATAGAATCTTTGTAGAGCACCTTGCAATTCTTATTACTGCAAAGGCTGGTTCAAGTATTTCTTGGCTAAGTTGTTTTAGAGAAGGTACAGAAAAATTTACCAACTGATAAATCTCAAGTTTTAAAGACTACAGCTTAATTTGTCATAACAAAGCATGCCCATACACTGGGTAGTCAAATCTTAATGTTCACTAAAAATAGCTTCTAGACATACCACAAACCCCTGCTTCAGATAGCAACTCCTTTGTTAGCTAAAAATAGATTATAGACTTACCACAAACCCCTGCTTCAGATAGCAACTCCTTTGTTAACTAAAAATAGATTATAGACTTACCACAAACCCCTGCTTCAGATATCAACTCCTTTGTTCGTGTTATAATTTCTGGTAACTTAGATATAGGTACACAAACATCTGTTGAATATGGCTGAAAGTAAAAAAAACAATACATAAAGGTTTGTACATGTACTATTGACAAAATTCTCTGATTCTGACATGAGTAAATGTAATCATGTTGTATAGGACTGTGAGTAATACTGAAGACTCTAAATGTTTCAGCATAGTAACTGGACTTTACAGACAAATAATGACAGTAATGAACAAAGATTACAAACTGACGGTTGAAGAAAATGGGTACTTAGGGTGTTAGACAGGGACCATACTTTCAAGTGCTCTATTTACAGAGCTCCCCAGCACTTCTGCAAGTGGCAAATAGCTGGGGGCCTCTTGTTTAGGCAGAACGGGCAGTTGTCAGGTCTCAATATGGAAACCATGGCTATAGACTGTAGTGGGTGACATGATTGAGAGTGCCAAACTCCTTGCATGATAAAGACTCCTTAGACAAAGAGTTGTCTTATTGAATCCATAACAAAAGGATAAATTATAGGTCCTTTAAATTAACTCTGTACTTTACCAGTGGCTGTTTCAGTCAATCCATTTTCCTGTTGATTTATTTTGTGTTCAACTCGTCAATACAAATGAAATATTGCCTTCAGACATTAATCAAACAATCAATCCATCACCTGCCAGTATTAGAGTGTTTGTTTAGTTAGCTTCAAGATGCTGACAGATACCTTGCTGCCAGGTTTCAGTGCCATACAGGCATACAAGATGTCATGTCTAGCCTTCCACAGATGACTCTTTTCATCTGGATCTTTTGCCCATTTAAAATCTGAACCATTATTCATTCTACACAAGTCACCTGAAAAAAAAGTATGATTTTTTTAATGGTTAATAAGAAGATAAATTTATAATATAGTAAGATTTCCAGTTTTAACACTTGTAATCTATATTGTGATATGAAGACATATTGTTATACCTTACCAGTACTAAAATAATAACGGTTTTCTCTCGCTCAAAACTGCACGTGGGTAGAATAACTGTCTGGGAATTTGCACGTAGACAAAATAACTAGTCATTTTTTCGACATGCCAAAGCATGCCAAATTTGAAAGGGGAAATAACTAGTTATTTGTTTGACATGCAAATGAGCTCCAAATTTAAGGCACTACAAAGTCCTCATCAAAATATTCACGTCTTCTTGTTTGAGTTTAATTCAGTATAATAATACAGTTATGGCCTTTAATCAACTTCAGGTAATATCCAAATAATAAAATCTTGAAAGTGTTATTTTCCTCAGTCCTGCAAACCTCAGGAAAATAACCATTTCTTGATTTAATAATTATGGATATTACCTTCGTTAAAGGCCATAACTGTATATTATTGTGTATAATACATTTGTTGTGAGGGTTATCTCCCCTTTATAAATAAATGAAATTATAAAGGAACCAACCAACTACTGATGCCTGTTCATCCAGAGTTGAAGGACTTCCTGTAAATTCTAAAAATAGTGATGGTGCAACTTTCATGTCCATTTTGCTGTACTTGTTTACTGCATCTATTGATACTTCATCAAGAAACTCTGAAAAAAGACAAAATTAATTATAACATAAATTGGCAGAATTTTTAGATCACAAAAATTACTTTGTGTCAGATTCAATATAATATGAAATAAACACAAAGTTTGACTTTCTAATTATATTCTCTACACTAATCATATCTAAAACAAAAGTAAAAATCTAAAGAGAGAGCATCAAATAGGCTACTTGTGCAAGCTGAAATTCCTGGTGTTATGCTTATTAAAGATTGTCAATTAATGAGAAGGTGTGTCTACAATCAGAAACATATGCCAATCAACATTATCATACTAAGCTTTAATTTTATTGACCAGTATGTAAAATAGAGACATAACAAAAAATAAACACATTGGTTCTGGCTGATATTAGACAAAAGTTCTGGCTGACATCTATACAAAAGTTCTGTCTGATATTAGACAAAAGTTCTGGCTGACATCTATACAAAAGTTCTGTCTGATATTAGACAAAAGTTCTGTCTGATATTATACAAAATTTTGTCTGACATCTATATCAAAGTTCTAGCTGACATGATATAAAGGCTTGGCACACATTACACTACAAGTAGCTATCTTAGAATATCTCAAATTACAACAAAACATGGACAAAACACTTTAATTGAACTGCTTAAAACACTCAATACTTTTAACCCCTTGATAGTTAAATTATTGCATAAAGTATTAATCCATTGGCATGCCATAATGTAAGAAGTAGAGGAACCGGCATGCAACTTGTTTTTGTCACATGCCATAATGTAAGCAATAGAAGCACCTGCTTACAATTTGTTTTTGTCACAACTGGCATGCCGTAATGTAAGCACTGGAAACACCTGCTTGCAATTTATTTTTGTCACAACTGGCATGCCATAATGTAAGCAGTGGAAGCACCTGCTAAAAATTTGTTTTGTCACAAAGAAACATAAATTAACTGTTGGAATACATTTAACTATTATATAGCCAGTGTTAACATTAGAAAACTTTATTCAGGTTTCTTGACAAGGGTCAGACCGGCTGACCAAGCTGCAATCTTTCATTTGGGTTCCTGATGGGTCTGACCAAGGAGCAATCTTTCATTTAGTCAAGTTCCTGATGGGTCAGACTAGGCTGCAATCTTTCATTTATTCAGGTTACTGATGGGTCACACCAAGCTGCAATCTTTGGTTTATTCAGATTAGTGATGTCCATGTCCCTACCTTAAGGCCACCCTTTAAAACAAACCGCAACATTAATGTTATATTATTACCTATTCTAGCCATAGGAATACCACACTGTAATACCTGTACTGTGGTATTGACAGCAGACTGGATGTCAGGGAAGTGACACACAGCAGACACTGACTGAAATATAGATATATATAAATGTCTAATGAGTTAAACAAACCATGTCGATGCAATTTCCACTTTTAACAAGTGTGGACACAGAAAAACGTCTCGCCTGCATTCCGCATCAGTAACGAAAATAAATTTCGTCATAAGCATTACGTAAATAGCATTAAATATCAGCAGCGGCCTGTATACAAAATATTGTCACCATACCCTGCATAGTTACAGGGGAACAGCCGTAACCCAAAAACTTTAACGTAGTCGCTGGACCGTGAAATTGAGGTCAAGGTCAGGTGGAACCTACCAGACAGTCATGTACTATTCATCAGCAACCTATATACCAAATATTGTCATCCTACCATGCGTAGTTACAGAGGAACTATCGTAACCCAAAACCTTTAACATAGTCACTGGACCGTGAAATTGAGGTCAAGGTCAGGTGATACCTACCAGACAGTCATGTACTAGTCATCAGCAACCTATACACCAACTATTGTCATCCTACCATGTGTAGTTACAGAGGAACTGTCGTAACCCAAAAACTTTAATGTAGTCGCTGGACCGTGAAATTGAGGTCAAGGTCAGGTGACACCTACCAGACAGTCATGTACTAGTCATCAACAACCTATACACCAAATATTGTCATCCTACCATGCGTAGTTACAGAGGAACTGTCGTAACCCAAAAACTTTAACATAGTCGCTGGACCGTAAAATTGAGGTCAAGGTCAGGTGACACCTACCAGACAGTCATGTCCTAGTCATTAGCAACCTATACACCAAATATTGTCATCCTACCATGCGTAGTTACAGAGGAACTGTCCTAACCCAAAAACTTTAACATAGTCGCTGGACCGTGAAATTGAGGTCAAGGTCAGGTGACACCTACCAGACAGTCATGTACTAGTCATCAGCAACCTATACACCAAATATTGTCATCCTACCATGCGTAGTTACAGAGGAACTGTCGTAACCCAAAAACTTTAACGTAGTCGCTGGACCGTGAAATTGAGGTCAAGGTCAGGTGACCCCTACCAGACAGTCATGTACTAGTCATCAGCAACCTATACACCAAATATTGTCATCCTACCATGCGTAGTTACAGAGGAACTGTCGTAACCCTAAAACTTTAACGTAGTCGCTGGACCGTGAAATTGAGGTCAAGGTCAGGTGACAGGTGACTGACTGGCAAGTACTCATCATAAGCTACCTCTGGACCAAATTTGATGGACCTAGGGCTTGGGCTTACAAAGATATGAAGCAAGATGTCAAGTGTTTACGCCGCCACCGCCGCCGCCGCCGCCGCCGCCACCGGATTCCCATACATATGTCTCTCCTCCAGCGACTTTCGTCGCAGGCGAGACAAAAATCATCTGTGCATACAAACAAATATGGCGGCTATGTGTCATGTATGCCTCAGACAATAAACTTAGCCAGTACACTCGAATTTTGGCGATGAAAATATCTTTAACGGTGTATCAATTAAATGGAAAGTTATCTGGTTGAAGCAGCTGTATATAATTATTAAGGAATCATTTGTTTAGAGAAATTCATACAAGATATTTTAACGGTACACTTTGCTTTGGATTCATTGTTTACATTGCTGAATGAAGGGAAAAAGCCGAAATTCCAGTGCGTTTGGGTAGCCATGTATAAACGATGCTTGTAAATTTGCCTGTCTATTAATTTCAAGTAAATAAAGCATTTCAAATACACAAATATCTACTATTTTCTCCATCATAATAAATCAGTGGGATGAGCAGGTGCAGGCTTTGCCACCAACTCCATGTTTCAGCACTGTTCCTTCCACTTTCACAGTAAAATCCAGCGAACAATGACACCTACCAGACAGTCATGTACTATTCATCAGCAACCTATATACCAAATATTGTCATCCTACCATGCATGGTAACAGAGGAACTGCCTAATCCAAAAACTTACAAGTAGTCACTGGACTGTGAAATTGAGGTCAAGGTCAGGTGACACTTACCAAACAGTCATGTACTATTCATTAGCCACCTATATACCAAATATTGTCATTCTACCATGCATGGTAACAGAGGAACTGCCTACCGGGGTAATCCAAAAACTTTAATGTAGTCACTGGACTGTGAAATGGAGGTCAAGGTCAGGTGATACTTACCAAACAGTCATGTACTATCCATTAGCCACCTATATACCAAATATTGTCATCCTACCATGCATGGTAACAAAGGAACTGCCTACCGGGGTAATCCAAAAACTTTAACGTAGTCACTGGACTGTGAAATGGAGGTTAGTCAGGTGACACTTACCAAACAGTCATGTACTATCCATTAGCCACCTATATACCAAATATTGTCATCCTATCATGCATGGTAACAGAGGAACTGCCTACCGGGGTAATCCAAAAACTTTAATGTAGTCACTGGACTGTGAAATGGAGGTCAAGGTCAGGTGACACTTACCAAACAGTCATGTACTATCCATTAGCCACCTATATACCAAATATTGTCATCCTACCATGCATGGTAACAGAGGAACTGCCTACCGGGGTAATCCAAAAACTTTAATGTAGTCACTGGACTGTGAAATGGAGGTCAAGGTCAGGTGACACTTACCAAACAGTCATGTACTATCCATTAGCCACCTATATACCAAATATTGTCATCCTATCATGCATGGTAACAGAGGAACTGCCTACCAGGGTAATCCAAAAACTTTAATGTAGTCACTGGACTGTGAAATGGAGGTCAAGGTCAGGCGACACTTACCAAACAGTCATGTACTGAGTACTATCCATTAGCCACCTATATACCAAATATTGTCATCCTATCTCACATTTAAAAAAAGAAGCCAAAATTCTGGTACTTCCAAAACACCGGGACTAGGATACCTATTATCACTACCTCTTATTTGATCCAGGGTTGAAAACAATTGGTCAACTTAACAAAGACTCCCATTCATTTTGGTTCTGATCACAAATACAAATGAAAAAAGATTTGTATTGCCCCCACTGTGTACTTACTGCTTCAGGTATTCCATAAAGCCTCAATGTTGCCTTGGTAATGATACCCAAGGTTCCTTCAGAGCCAACAAATAAATTGGTCAGATTGTACCCTGCAGAGGTTTTTCTACAATAATAGAAATAAAATATACAATTTCAATAAAATCCCATCACTGCAAAATCTCGACTTACATGTAATAACCTCTACGATCCATGTATATTTCAAGTACTAGTACATGACAAGGGAGCCCTAGTTTACAAACTAGTTTAAAACTAAAAAGGTCAGGGTTGAAAAAGAGACAATTATCTCTAACAACATTACATTTAAGGTCAGTAGTCTGGAGGTATATCTGAAAGGAAAACGAAGATCTATAACCATTACATTGAAGGTCAAGGGACATGATGTATATCTGAATTTGAAACAAGGATCTAACAACATTACATTAAAGGTCAGGGGTCAAGAGGTGTATCTGAAAGGGAAACAAGGATCTAACAACATTACATTAAAGGTCAGGGGTCATGAGGTATATCTGAAAGGGGAACAAGGATCTAACAACATTACATTAAAGGTCAGGGGTCATGAGGTGTATCTGAAAGGGAAACAAGGATCTAACAACATTACATTAAAGGTCAGGGGTAATAAAGTATATCTGAAAGGGAAACGAGGATCTAACAACATTACATTAAAGGTCAGGGGTCATGAGGCATATCTGAAAGGGGAACAAGGATCTAACAACATTACATTAAAGGTCAGGGGTCATGAGGAATATCTGAAAGGGAAACAAGGATCCAACAATATTTCCTTAAAGGTCAGGGGTCATGAGGTATATCTGAAAGGGAAACAAGGATCTAACAACATTACATTAAAGGTCAGGGGTCATGAGATATATCTGAAAGGGAAACAAAGATCTAACAACATAACATTAAAGGTCAGGGGTCATGATATAATACCATACTTTGTTCTCCTTCCTTCTCCAGCTGTATTTATGACTCGTCCATCAGCAAGAACAACTTCTAAATTTAGAACATTCTCTCTCATAGTACCATATCTAACTGCATTGGTACCAGATGCACTCGTTGAACACATACCACAGAGAGAAGCATCTGCTCCAGGATCTACAAACACACGGCTCTATGAAATATATGCTACAAAAACAGTGTCAGCTCCATGATTTACAAACAAATATAACTAGGAATAGCTCTATGAAATGAATACTACAAAAACAATGCAATATATCTTATAAGTAATTTTGGTCTAAATTTGTTTCAAGTAACTTAAGATAAAAAGACTTACCAGATTTACCTTAATTGTAATAGCAACACATTTGTCAGGAGTTAAATACCTCCTTTCTTCATTAGGGAGCTCGGTTGAGGTAATCTAATTTTAATCATGTGCCTAACAACACTGAGGTGGCAGATCCTTACTGGGGGCACAGTGTGCTCCACTCCAACCTCAATTGACTATAATTACTAGCTTTCCTGCTGAAGAACTGGTTTTCACAGGGCACTCCAGCTTCCCCCCATAAAAACTGGACCAAATGATATAGCTGAAAAATTGCTTAATGTGGCATTAAATTCCATTCAAACAAATGAAAAAAACCTTTCAAACTAGTTTTGTCCTTATTTAAAAACTTACTAAATATCACAGAATTCAATATGACCATTTTACACCAAGAAAGCTGTGGCCAGTTTTTAAAATGTGTATTGATTGTAATAAATGCCACATTTATTGATTGCAAAACATAAGGGAGGTTATTTGATCACCATCAACAAAAAGGGAAGTCATGTGATTACCATTAACAAAGGGAAGGTCATGTGATCACCATCAACAAAAGGGAAGTCATGTGATTACCATCGACAATGAGGTCATGTGATTACAATCAACACAAAAACTCTTTTATTGTACCTATTGGAAACATTAATCCAGAATCTCTCAAGTAGCTGTTCAATGCTTTTCTAGTCACTCCACATTCTACTGTACAGTCAAAGTCCTCTGGATTGACAGCCACAATTTGATTCATTTTGCTAAGATCAACACAAACTCCTCCCTAAAATAAAAAAAAATAATTGTGCCTTAATTGAGTTCAGTTTGAAGTTTTTCTATTTCCAGAAGGTCTTGGTAAGAGGACATTTTGGGTGTAATCAGATTTTGTATATTTCTAGATGAAATTCAAATAATAAAAAAGCATTGTTCGGTGATAATGCATCATCTATATAACATCACAATCACAGTATGCCAAAACCATTTTGTGATTTTCTAACCAAGTAACTACATTGTCTACCTTCACAGCATTGATTCCCCCTCTAACCTAGTTCTACATAATCCTACCTTCACAGCATTGATTCCCCCTCTAACTTAGTTCTACATAATCCTACCTTCACAGCATTGATTCCCTCTCTAACCTAGTTCTACATAATCCTACCTTCACAGCATTGATTCCCCCTCTAACCTAGTTCTACATAATCCTACCTTCACAGCATTGATTCCCTCTCTAACCTAGTTCTACATAATCCTACCTTCACAGCATTGATTCGCTCTCTCACCTAGCTCTACATAATCCTACCTTCACAGCATTGATTCCCCCTCTAACCTATTTCTACATAATCCTACCTTCACAGCATTGATTCCCCCTCTAACATAGTTCTACATAATCCTACCTTCACAGCATTGATTCCCTCTCTCACCTAGTTCTACATAATCCTACCTTCACAGCATTGATTCCCTCTCTCACCTAGTTCTACATAATCCTACCTTCACAGCATTGATTCCCCCTCTAACCTAGTTCTACATAATCCTACCTTCACAGCATTGATTCCCCCTCTAACCTAGTTCTACATAATCCTACCTTCACAGCATTGATTCCCCCTCTAACCTAGTTCTACATAATCCTACCTTCACAGCATTGATTCCCCCTCTAACCTAGTTCTACATAATCCTACCTTCACAGCATTGATTCCCTCTCTAACTTAGTTCTACATAATCCTACCTTCACAGCATTGATTCCCCCTCTAACCTAGTTCTACATAATCCTACCTTCACAGCATTGATTCCCCCTCTAACCTAGTTCTACATAATCCTACCTTCACAGCATTGATTCCCCCTCTCACCTAGTTCTACATAATCCTACCTTCACAGCATTGATTCCCTCTCTAACCTAGTTCTACATAATCCTACCTTCACAGCATTGATTCCCTCTCTAACCTAGTTCTACATAATCCTACCTTCACAGCATTGATTCCCCCTCTAACTTAGTTCTACATAATCCTACCTTCACAGCATTGATTCCCCCTCTAACCTAGTTCTACATAATCCTACCTTCACAGCATTGATTCCCTCTAACCTAGTTCTACATAATCCTACCTTCACAGCATTGATTCCCCCTCTAACCTAGTTCTACATAATCCTACCTTCACAGCATTGATTCCCCCTCTAACCTAGTTCTACATAATCCTACCTTCACAGCATTGATTCCCCCTCTAACCTAGTTCTACATAATCCTACCTTCACAGCATTGATTCCCCCTCTAACATAGTTCTACATAATCCTACCTTCACAGCATTGATTCCCTCTCTAACCTAGTTCTACATAATCCTACCTTCACAGCATTGATTCCCCCTCTAACCTAGTTCTACATAATCCTACCTTCACAGCATTGATTCCCCCTCTAACCTAGTTCTACATAATCCTACCTTCACAGCATTGATTCCCCCTCTAACATAGTTCTACATAATCCTACCTTCACAGCATTGATTCCCTCTCTAACTTAGTTCTACATAATCCTACCTTCACAGCATTGATTCCCCCTCTAACCTAGTTCTACATAATCCTACCTTCACAGCATTGATTCCCCCTCTAACCTAGTTCTACATAATCCTACCTTCACAGCATTGATTCCCCCTCTAACCTAGTTCTACATAATCCTACCTTCACAGCATTGATTCCCTCTCTAACCTATTTCTACATAATCCTACCTTCACAGCATTGATTCCCTTTAACTTAGTTCTACATAATCCTACCTTCACAGCATTGATTCCCTCTCTAACTTAGTTCTACATAATCCTACCTTCACAGCATTGATTCCCCCTCTAACCTAGTTCTACATAATCCTACCTTAATTCACAGCATTGATTCCCCCTCTAACCTAGTTCTACATAATCCTACCTTCACAGCATTGATTCCCCCTCTAACATAGTTCTACATAATCCTACCTTCACAGCATTGATTCCCTCTCTAACCTAGTTCTACATAATCCTACCTTCACAGCATTGATTCCCCCTCTAACATAGTTCTACATAATCCTACCTTCACAGCATTGATTCCCTCTCTCACCTAGTTCTACATAATCCTACCTTCACAGCATTGATTCCCCCTCTAACATAGTTCTACATAATCCTACCTTCACAGCATTGATTCCCTCTCTCACCTAGCTCTACATAATCCTACCTTCACAGCATTGATTCCCTCTCTCACCTAGTTCTACATAATCCTACCTTCACAGCATTGATTCCCTCTCTAACCTAGTTCTACATAATCCTACCTTCACAGCATTGATTCCCTCTCTAACCTAGTTCTACATAATCCTACCTTCACAGCATTGATTCCCCCTCTAACATAGTTCTACATAATCCTACCTTCACAGCATTGATTCCCTCTCTCACCTAGCTCTACATAATCCTACCTTCACAGCATTGATTCCCTCTCTAACCTAGTTCTACATAATCCTACCTTCACAGCATTGATTCCCCCTCTAACATAGTTCTACATAATCCTACCTTCACAGCATTGATTCCCTCTCTCACCTAGCTCTACATAATCCTACCTTCACAGCATTGATTCCCTCTCTAACCTAGTTCTACATAATCCTACCTTCACAGCATTGATTCCCCCTCTAACCTAGTTCTACATAATCCTACCTTCACAGCATTGATTCCCCCTCTAACCTAGTTCTACATAATCCTACCTTCACAGCATTGATTCCCCCTCTAACATAGTTCTACATAATCCTACCTTCACAGCATTGATTCCTTCTCTCACCTAGCTCTACATAATCCTACCTTCACAGCATTGATTCCCCCTCTAACCTAGTTCTACATAATCCTACCTTCACAGCATTGATTCCCTCTAACCTAGTTCTACATAATCCAACCTTCACAGCATTGATTCCCTCTCTCACCTAGTTCTACATAATCCTACCTTCAGAGCATTGATTCCCTCTCTAACCTAGTTCTACATAATCCAACCTTCATAGCATTGATTCCCTCTCTCACCTAGTTCTACATAATCCTACCTTCACAGCATTGATTCCCTCTCTAACCTAGTTCTACATAATCCTACCTTCACAGCATTGATTCCCCCTCTAACATAGTTCTACATAATCCTACCTTCACAGCATTGATTCCCTCTCTAACCTAGTTCTACATAATCCAACCTTCACAGCATTGATTCGCTCTCTCACCTAGCTCTACATAATCCTACCTTCACAGCATTGATTCCCCCTCTAACATAGTTCTACATAATCCTACCTTCACAGCATTGATTCCCCCTCTAACCTAGTTCTACATAATCCTACCTTCACAGCATTGATTCCCTCTAACCTAGTTCTACATAATCCTACCTTCACAGCATTGATTCCCCCTCTAACCTAGTTCTACATAATCCTACCTTCACAGCATTGATTCCCCCTCTAACCTAGTTCTACATAATCCTACCTTCACAGCATTGATTCCCCCTCTAACCTAGTTCTACATAATCCTACCTTCACAGCATTGATTCCCCCTCTAACATAGTTCTACATAATCCTACCTTCACAGCATTGATTCCCTCTCTAACCTAGTTCTACATAATCCTACCTTCACAGCATTGATTCCCCCTCTAACATAGTTCTACATAATCCTACCTTCACAGCATTGATTCCCCCTCTAACCTAGTTCTACATAATCCTACCTTCACAGCATTGATTCCCCCTCTAACATAGTTCTACATAATCCTACCTTCACAGCATTGATTCCCTCTCTAACTTAGTTCTACATAATCCTACCTTCACAGCATTGATTCCCCCTCTAACCTAGTTCTACATAATCCTACCTTCACAGCATTGATTCCCCCTCTAACCTAGTTCTACATAATCCTACCTTCACAGCATTGATTCCCCCTCTAACCTAGTTCTACATAATCCTACCTTCACAGCATTGATTCCCTCTCTAACCTATTTCTACATAATCCTACCTTCACAGCATTGATTCCCTTTAACTTAGTTCTACATAATCCTACCTTCACAGCATTGATTCCCTCTCTAACTTAGTTCTACATAATCCTACCTTCACAGCATTGATTCCCCCTCTAACCTAGTTCTACATAATCCTACCTTAATTCACAGCATTGATTCCCCCTCTAACCTAGTTCTACATAATCCTACCTTCACAGCATTGATTCCCCCTCTAACATAGTTCTACATAATCCTACCTTCACAGCATTGATTCCCTCTCTAACCTAGTTCTACATAATCCTACCTTCACAGCATTGATTCCCCCTCTAACATAGTTCTACATAATCCTACCTTCACAGCATTGATTCCCTCTCTCACCTAGTTCTACATAATCCTACCTTCACAGCATTGATTCCCCCTCTAACATAGTTCTACATAATCCTACCTTCACAGCATTGATTCCCTCTCTCACCTAGCTCTACATAATCCTACCTTCACAGCATTGATTCCCTCTCTCACCTAGTTCTACATAATCCTACCTTCACAGCATTGATTCCCTCTCTAACCTAGTTCTACATAATCCTACCTTCACAGCATTGATTCCCCCTCTAACATAGTTCTACATAATCCTACCTTCACAGCATTGATTCCCTCTCTCACCTAGCTCTACATAATCCTACCTTCACAGCATTGATTCCCTCTCTCACCTAGTTCTACATAATCCTACCTTCACAGCATTGATTCCCTCTCTAACCTAGTTCTACATAATCCTACCTTCACAGCATTGATTCCCCCTCTAACATAGTTCTACATAATCCTACCTTCACAGCATTGATTCCCTCTCTCACCTAGCTCTACATAATCCTACCTTCACAGCATTGATTCCCTCTCTAACCTAGTTCTACATAATCCTACCTTCACAGCATTGATTCCCCCTCTAACCTAGTTCTACATAATCCTACCTTCACAGCATTGATTCCCCCTCTAACCTAGTTCTACATAATCCTACCTTCACAGCATTGATTCCCCCTCTAACATAGTTCTACATAATCCTACCTTCACAGCATTGATTCCTTCTCTCACCTAGCTCTACATAATCCTACCTTCACAGCATTGATTCCCCCTCTAACCTAGTTCTACATAATCCTACCTTCACAGCATTGATTCCCTCTAACCTAGTTCTACATAATCCAACCTTCACAGCATTGATTCCCTCTCTCACCTAGTTCTACATAATCCTACCTTCAGAGCATTGATTCCCTCTCTAACCTAGTTCTACATAATCCTACCTTCACAGCATTGATTCCCTCTCTCACCTAGCTCTACATAATCCTACCTTCACAGCATTGATTCCCTCTCTAACCTAGTTCTACATAATCCAACCTTCATAGCATTGATTCCCTCTCTCACCTAGCTCTACATAATCCTACCTTCACAGCATTGATTCCCTCTCTCACCTAGCTCTACATAATCCTACCTTCACAGCATTGATTCCCTCTCTCACCTAGCTCTACATAATCCAACCTTCATAGCATTGATTCCCTCTCTCACCTAGCTCTACATAATCCTACCTTCACAGCATTGATTCCCCCTCTAACATAGTTCTACATAATCCAACCTTCATAGCATTGATTCCCTCTCTCACCTAGTTCTACATAATCCTACCTTCACAGCATTGATTCCCTCTCTAACCTAGTTCTACATAATCCTACCTTCACAGCATTGATTCCCCCTCTAACCTAGTTCTACATAATCCTACCTTCACAGCATTGATTCCCCCTCTAACATAGTTCTACATAATCCTACCTTCACAGCATTGATTCCCTCTCTAACCTAGTTCTACATAATCCAACCTTCACAGCATTGATTCGCTCTCTCACCTAGCTCTACATAATCCTACCTTCACAGCATTGATTCCCCCTCTAACCTAGTTCTACATAATCCTACCTTCACAGCATTGATTCCCTCTAACCTAGTTCTACATAATCCAACCTTCACAGCACTGATTCCCTCTCTCACCTAGTTCTACATAATCCTACCTTCACAGCATTGATTCCCCCTCTAACCTAGTTCTACATAATCCTACCTTAATTCACAGCATTGATTCCCCCTCTAACCTAGTTCTACATAATCCTACCTTCACAGCATTGATTCCCCCTCTAACCTAGTTCTACATAATCCTACCTTCACAGCATTGATTCCCCCTCTAACCTAGTTCTACATAATCCTACCATCACAGCATTGATTCCACCTTCTAATCCAGTTCCACTGCCAAATGGTATAATAGGAATCTCATTATCATTACACAGCCGTGCAATCTTACAAACTTGATCCACATTTTCTGGGAAAGTAACAACTTCTGGTGGGCGACAACTGAAAAAATAATTGATCTTAAGTAGTATTCTAGCTAAAGGTCAGGCAGTGGGTGGCACATCAAAAATTTTGTTTTTAGCTTTTTTGGCTTAGATGCATTCATTTTGATATAAAAGCACATTCTAACAAGATTTTACATTTGAAAAAGTGTCAATTGCCTAGATAATTTTTGACTGGTTACATAGAGAAAAATTTGGCGGGAAAATTTCCCGTCATTTTTTACTGTACAATTCAACTAAATTTCAAATGATTATATCTTAAAAAGGCAAAATAATTCAGAACTTTAATAAATTAGAATATTGTTATATTGGATAGTTTTATCAAATTCCATGATCAAAAGTTTGCGTTTTTTTCCTTCATGTGCCATCACATGTATGCATTTTGCCTGATTCTTATGTGGACTGATTTAAAATACATTTATAAGTATAATTCAACAAGATAAATTTGTGTAGGCTTTGTATCCCAATTGCATAACTCCATACGAGGAAGGCTACAGACCATTTAGATCCTTTCAGGATGGAAGCAGATAGTCAGATCATACCAAGATGAAGGTTAATTGTCATCATACCAGAATGGTTGGTTGGTTGAAATTTTCAGCTTAACAATGGAATCTTTTTTTTATTGAGAGGAATCCAGATTACCTGGTGAAAACCATCTACCCTCATTTAGAAAACTGGAAATCCTTGTCAATTAAGCAAGTTAAGATTTTAGTTCAGCACACCCTGTCTACAGTGAGACTCGAACCCACAACCTTAGTGTTAACAGATTGATTGATTGGATGTCTGCTTTATGTCCAGCAAGCAGTATTTCAGCTATATTCAGGACGGGAACATGTTAACAAACAATAAATCAACAGAAAATGGGGGTGGGATGGGTCACAGGGAATACAATTTTGACTGCCACTGGAAAAGCATAGTTTTGGGCAGGGGCGAAAAATTTAGCCTTTTGTAGCTGCTACAATGAGCCTACTCTTTTTCAAAATCTACAAAAGGGGTCTTTATCGTGCAAGGAGCGTGGCACTCTCCAAGCACGTTACCCACTACCGTCCGCGGTCAGGCTTTTTGTATTATGACCTGACAACCCCCAACAAGAGGGTCTCCTCTATCCGCCACCCGGTAACGCACTGGGCTGCTTTGTGGGTCAAGCACTGGGAACCCTCCCAGTATGGTCCCAGTAGTGTTAACAGAAGATAACTAACTACCTTAACCACTCTGCTACCGAGGCTCCATGCAAGAATGGAAATGCTCCTCAATTGAACAAGCAGATCAAGTCTAATCATACCAGAAAGGGAAAAAATGTATAATATTAAAATATATTAACATGTGATATGATTCATCTTTTCCATGTTGTTCCCGGACTGCCATTGCTGTGGACACATTCTTCTTGCCAACAATATCTGCCAGTGCTGATACAAGTTTATCTGGCACTTTTACAATTTCAACAGCCTGGAAATAAATCAACAGAGCAATATATACAAAATACATCGGGCACAGATACCACTGGGGGATATATGTACCCAGGGCACAGATACCACTGGGGGATATATGTACCCAGGGCAGATACCACTGGGGGATATATGTACCCAGGGCACAGATACCACTGGGGGATATATGTACCCAGGGTACAGATACCACTGGGGGATATATGTACCCAGGGCAGATACCACTGGGGGATATATGTACCCAGGGTACAGATACCACTGGGGGATATATGTACCCAGGGCACAGATACCACTGGGGGATATATGTACCCAGGGCAGATACCACTGGGGGATATATGTACCCAGGGTACAGATACCACTGGGGGATATATGTACCCAGGGCACAGATACCACTGGGGGATATATGTACCCAGGGCAGATACCACTGGGGGATATATGTACCCAGGGTACAGATACCACTGGGGGATATATGTACCAGGGCACAGATACCACTGGGGGATATATGTACCCAGGGCACAGATACCACTGGGGGATATATGTACCCAGGGCACAGATACCACTGGGGGATATATGTACCCAGGGCACAGATACCACTGGGGGATATATGTACCAGGGCACAGATACCACTGGGGGATATATGTACCCAGGGCACAGATACCACTGGGGGATATATGTACCCAGGGCACAGATACCACTGGGGAATATATGTACCCAGGGTACAGATACCACTGGGGGATATATGTACCAGGGCACAGATACCACTGGGGGATAAATGTACCCAGGGCACAGATACCACTGGGGGATATATGTACCCAGGGCACAGATACCACTGGGGGATATATGTACCCAGTGCACAGATACCACTGGGGGATATATGTACCCAGAGCACAGATACCACTGGGGGATATATGTACACAGGGCACAGATACCACTCGGGGATATATGTACCCAGGGCACAGATACCACTGGGGGATATTTGTACCCAGGGCACAGATACCACTGGCGGATATATGTACCCAGGGCACAGATTATGGCATACAACTTGGTAAGTGTTAAATTTGATGAGTTGCTTGAGCATAATGATAGTTGAAATGTCCAAATGCCAAATAGTTTTTTGTTTTGTTAATGGCCTGTTTTTTGTAATTCTTTAACAGTCTTTTTTTAATAAAAGTTCAATTACTGCTACAAATATCCAACTCAATGTAATTTATATTCAGTTTTTGTAAGATTATATGCATGCACAAGTATATTTAGTTGTAACAGCTAGTATGCATTTGCAATGAATGATATTTTACATTTTTTCATTGTTGGTATGCTTATGCATATTTTTTTCAAAGCTTTCTTATAAAACATGCAATAAGAAATTGCTGCCATATTAAAAATTTCATTTTCATTAGCTTTTCTATTTTATTTTATTATTTTTTTTTTTTTTGCCTGGAATGTGCAGTTCAGTTCAGTTCAGGTTTCTATCTTCTGCCAACTTTTGGCACACCTCCAGTACTAAGGTCCTCTGGAGTCAGGACAGAAAAAAGAATATCCTCCACCACTGGATTAGTTGCACACGAATGGGTTTATTAATTTAACGAGTGTCATTAAATTTACAGTGCAGGCAAAATAAACAGGATAAAAATAAACAGGATAATAAAGAAACAAAGAACTAATAATCAGATAATAACACACAATATCTTTAAAATCTAAAATACCATCTTAGAAGAGTACTCTCAATCTCCAGCTCATCCCACAGTAAGACCATTGTGCTGAATTTTAAATTTTTTAAGCTTGCAAAAAACCCACAGTGATTCACTCAGGTTTCTCACTGCCTATAGTGAAATACACTCAGGGGTGCTTTATTTAGACTAAAATGTAATGTGGCAAACTTATACCCCAAAACAGAAGCTTAGCAAGTGATTGTTACATTTTTGTATTTAGTAAATACCTTACAAGAATTTTTTTCCTTTGTTTTATTTTAAAAAAATTAGGTCATGCATGCATTGGTCCAATTATATTCATACAGATTCTTGTGTACAACCATGATAATCTTACATACTATTAAGATTACCAAAAAATGGATTTAATTATCAATATGACTTTTTTAAATATATAACAGTGTTAGTGTATGACTGGTGATGATTATCTATATAAAGGAAAATACTTTTCCAGTATGAAATAAACAACCATTTGTTAACAGGTTATTTCATAAGATTTTGTTTGGACACATTTTTACATCGTTACTTTAGTTTTTTTTTCCTTTTAATTATTTTCTGTTATATATATATTATCTTCCTAATTTGTATTAAAAAACAACACATTTTCTAATGTTTCCATTTTTATTATCTCTAAATATATAAAATGTGTTTACAGTTAATAGAAGCTTATTTATCATATATAGTTTGTGTGACACAGGCTTGGGTGAACAGGTAATAGGGTGAAACGACCGGGACCTACTGTAGCTTCCTGTGACATGTCAATAAAATGACAGCAAAATCTTGAGTTAAACGGATTGTGTTTTATCAAAGCAGTTTTTTTTTAATTTTTATATTATATAATGTAGCATACTAATTTCCTAAAGAAAATTCCGTGACATTCCAAATATACCTGTGTTGTGGCTTTTCTGTCATGTGTTTTATGATAATTGCGTGTGAGATAACGCAAAGAATTCTTCAACACTTTCTTGACAAACATTTTGGTAGATAACAGCTGACAGATAGAGTGTAAACTGTTACCAATATTAAATATTTATAAACCAGTTTAACCGGAAGTCGTCCGTAACTTCCTTTCTGTAGCCTCTTTTTCACGACAAATCATGGTTGTCGGCCAGGTACCATGCTTCTGACTAATAAATATAAGATTAGCTTAATGTGTACAAATGAAACACACTTAGAAATATTTATAATAAATTTTAGTATCATTGGTTTTATAAATTTGCCATTTCATAAGAGAATAACACCGAAATTATTAAGAATTATGTACATCAAATGGTCGAAATGTGCACGTGGTTAAAACTTCATTTATTTTATGACTAGCGTTTGAAAACGGTGTTTACTTTTTTGGATTTTTCATGATTTTACTAATTAAAAATATGTAATTTTTTTCAGAGAAATTTTGCAAAAAAATTAATACAACCACAATCAGCTTCTGCCTGCGCCAGGCTTTGTTGATATTTTCCATTAAGAATTGGAGTATTTCGTTGAGTTAATTCTGCGTAATTACATTTTTTTTTAAAGGGATTCTGATTAATAATATTTTTATTTTCAAACACAAAATCAAGTCGAAACATAAGCACCTAACAAGTCCAGCGTATTTATCAACTACATAGTACATTTCACAAATGAAATTTGGATATATTTTTTCATTTCTATTAAAGGACAGGATCACTAGTTTAGCAACTTAATATGAATATAGGCACAGCCTAAATGCGAGCATCACATATTTTATGGTACATGATGTTATTTCAGAGCACCCTAAGAGTGATGTCTTTAATGTGTTGGTGACGTCACAAAAAAATGTAAAAAATAAAGCGTTTTTGACATTTTTGTTGTTATTTAAAAAATAAACACTTTAATTTTATTCATGTAAAATTCATTTCTGTCTACTTTTAAATTATTTTTGTTTGTGCTTGACCACCATATTTTCTTCTGACAGCTCAGCTACAATTTGAAAATGGTTTGTTCATATGGATCACGTAACCTTATTTACACACATGCATGTAACTGTATAGCTTGCATTTGCGATGCTCGCTATTAAAGTATGTTTTTTTTCCTTTACCCCCTTTTCTTAAAAACTTGATTTGTAAAATGTTGGATCTCTTGGACCAAAACATCATCTCTTGTATCAAATATTCGGTACTAATTTCAGTTGAGAATTATGTGGTTGTGTCGTTTTGTTGGTGCACATAACTTGCCAGGATTTTTACTGTCGACAAATGACATTGTTATTTATCCCACATTTGAAGTTTGCCCTAAGTATTACAATGTCATTACATTAATACTTTAAAAAAAAATGAATTTTTTTATCCTTCATAGGCAGATTTAAAATTAAAAATCAATGAACTATTACATTCTGCTGATTGCTCCTTTTAAAATTTCTTGAGAATTGCAACTGTTTTCTGAAGTTAGTGAACTCAAACTCTTCAGTTGTAACATACAAATGCTTTACAATTAAATTCATAAATATTGTTTATTTGAGCTTCATAGATTTTGTAATTATCAATCAAGGGTGTATTTTTTTAACCATATTAGTTACAAATTTTGAAATTTTTAAGTGGAAGTCGTCTACTCACAGTGTCAAGCAAAATATTATATATAATTTTTTTTTAAATTAGTTGAGAATTATGATATATTATAAAACATCTGTAATAAGCTCCTAACAAATTTGTTTGTGGGTTTAAGTCTTGTTGCAGGCAGGACTGGAGGTGAACTCAACTCCAATCTTAATAGACAAAGATTGGCAGTTTTCTCACTGAAAGTCAGGAGTTTTCTCTAGGTACTCTGGCTTCCTCCCCCAATAAAAACTTTATGCCCTGGTATAGCTGAAAAATTGTTGAAATTGGGGTTAAACATCATTTAAACAATCAAAATCAGATTTTAAAATGGGGCCTCTCTGGCCAAGTGGTCAAGGTAGTTCGTCTACTATTGATCACATGGTCTGTCAACACAGAGGTTGCGTGTTGAAATCTCACTGCGGGCAGGGTGTACTCAACTACAGTCTTAATTGACAAGGATTGCCAGTTTTCCTACCAAAGGTCGGGGTTCTCTCGGGTAGGTACTCCAGCTTCCTCCCCCAATAAAAACTGGACGCCTTAATATAGCTGAAAAATTGCTGAAAGAGGCGATGAACACCATTCAAACAAATGAAACAAATAAAAAAACATTGTGTCAAGGGGTTTTGATGGGGATTTTGCTCTTCAATGTTAATTCATTATGAGTATACAAGTATTCTGACATTAAATATATTTCATTAATGCATTCTTTTTTTTCAGTTGAGATTTGTTGAAATAGGCCGTGTGGCCTACGTCGCCTATGGGCCAGACGAAGGCAAACTTGTCGCTATAGTTGATGTTATAGATCAGAATAGGGTAAGATACTAGGATGCTATTAATAGAGTAGGAGAAGTTAAATTTGAGGAGGTTAATGCATCTTAAATATGTACCTCAGCTAAGGTGGAAGCCAAGTTTGGTCCATCAATAGCAGGGCTCACGCTGGCTCAAAATTATAGGGAGAAGTCACTTCTCTTTTGGGTGGCTGACAGGGAGAAGTGGGTGGAAAACAGGGAGAAGTTGCAGTATATGTCGCGAAAGCGTCCTGTTTTCCTTTTTTTTTTAAATTAGTGTTGGCATTTGCATTTTTATTATGTTTTTTTTAGCAGTTTAATTTATTGAGGATAAAGTATCAAAGATTTGATTAACTATTCAGTATACTTATTTCACACATTTTCAAAAATACATGTATTAAACATAACAATAA
Source organism: Limnoperna fortunei (assembly GCA_944474755.1). NCBI lineage: Eukaryota > Metazoa > Mollusca > Bivalvia > Mytilida > Modiolidae > Limnoperna > Limnoperna fortunei. The sequence goes on from OX104112.1 coordinate 13,969,749, forward strand.
AAAAAGAATCAACTGTCACAAAACTGTTCATTAAAATAAATGTTTCTTTGTCATTGATACAAATTTGATTGATTTATAATGAAGTACTATTAGAACTAGAAGAAGAAAATTACATCATTGTGACACATAATATATTATTTAAAATTGTAAAATTCACTATTTAAAGTATTTAAACATATTTAACTTAAATTTGTTTTAAGTAACTGCCAAAATACTATTTTTACTATGTGTCTATCATTGCATAACTCATTTCAACACTATCAGAGTAGTATATTTGCAATCTCCGTACCCAAATTCATATCCGGTCCGGAAATTTTCACAAATTCTTGTGCTCTGAACTGGTTTTCGGTTATATTGTAAACCTACGCTTTATATACCAAATAAAAGTTAAACGGGTACCAGTTAAACATAGGCGCGTAAACATAATAAACATGACGCGGTATCAAAAATATGATGATTTCTTACCAAAAGGGGAATAAAATTTGAAAGGCGACAAAATGAAAGGGCGACTTCACTTCGCTTTTGAAGATGATCGACGGCGAAGTGAGACCACGATAAGGCGACTTCTTTGCCCGAGTCGCCCTCCAACGCGAGCCCTGTCAATAGGCTTTGTAATATAATTGATCTAAAAAATCAGTTGATTAATGGCAAGGCCATGAGCATCACATTTTTTTATTGTGGAAAAGGCAACTTTTATTTTTAGGAAATCTGTGAGGTAATTAAGCGGTAGTTTGTATTTTTATGCCCCAGCGACATGAAAACATGATGATGTACAGTTGTTCCAAAATAAATGCTGCTCAAAAACTCAAAACTTTGCCCACATATAAACACATGTAATTATAGCTTTCCCATATCCATTATTATTAATGAGTAACAACTGTTGTTTAAATATTTTTGTGCTTTAGTACCTAGATGTGGCCATTTTGTGGGATTTCTAAACACAATGATCTTTATTCAAGTGTATGTTTGTGTCTTATGGTATATGGCCTCGATTGGAACTCTTTTGAAATGAAATTAACACAACTGCTGCCCACTTGGTCTACAGCTCAGGAGTGGGAGTGGGCACTTTTGGGGCAGAATTGTTTGCTAGTTGTCTTCCCTGCTCACTAGATGTGCTGTTTCCGCTGTCTTAATCAGAAACTTATAAGTATAATTCATGCAAAATATATGATGTGTGTTTACTTTTTTTTTTTTACAAAATAAGAGTTAAAGCATAAGTACATTGGTGGGTTGACAAAACCAAATCCAGCTGTAGTGTGTATTAGGACAATTTGGCAGCAGTTTTATTTCACTTCATTCATTTGACAAACTATATAATAAGACCCACACCTATTCCGACTTGCAATGATACAACATTTCATTAGACTTTTTATAAAAAAGACTAAATTTTGACAACTAAACAGGCGCTGCTCTAACTTCTAAACTGCATTTTTCCGTTGCCAGTTTTGTAAAAGTGTTGCCAGATTAGAAATTACTAGATCAGTATTAAACCTGGCGAAATTTTTAAACATTATGAGTGACATTTGGTCAGACACCCTGTAAATATTGTTGAAGGAAATCCAAGTTTGCCGGACTCTTGATACTTTTTTTCAATGGTTTGCTCTAAAGCAGCCCGTACAATAAATTTTATTTAAATCATGAACATATGTGTGATTGATTTCTTGTTAGCAGAAAACGAAATTTCTACAGTAATTTATTGGAAACATCTATCTTGGTGAATGAACATAAAACCGGAAACACTGAAAATTAAACTCCGCATCTGTGAGAGTTTTCAAATTTGCAATTAAGACGGACATCCGGTCCATAAATCACTTGACAACAACAACTACGTTGTCAGTTTTCCTATGTGTATTTAATTACATTATAACAAAAATGTTACTACAAAAATAAGTTTATTTTGTTATTTATATTCATTAATTAACAGCGTTAATTGCTTTATTACACGTCTATTCAACTCTGAGGCAGGTAAAGCCGCTTGTCATCGCATAACTTTGTTATTCATTTATTGCCTATTTCCGTTTTTAAACCCCAAATAACACAACTGTCACTGGATACTACACAATACACATATTTATGACCAGAGAAGCAGACGAAGGGTCGTAAATGATGCAACACGTGCATGCATCCTTTAACGCTATAAAACCTAGGCACCAGAAAAGTTTGCCAGACACTATATTGTGTCGCCAAATGGAAAAAAAATCGCAATTGGCGACATTCGCGCAGCCCAGCGCGGCCCCTGCTTAAGAAGATGTAAGCGTTACAATCACATATCTGAGTAATCAAAACCTGATTAGTTGATCATTTGGCCCATTTATACCGTTAAATATATACTTTTAGGCTTTGGTTGATGGGCCATGCACAGGTGTTGCCAGACAACAGATGAACTTCAAAAATATCCATTTGACTGGTATTAGGATAAAAATCCCCAGATCATTGCGTACTGGTATCTTAAAGAAGAAATGGGAGGCTGCAAAAGTTCAAGAACAGTGGGAAAAAACTACTTGGGCCCAAAAAATAGCCAACAGACAAAAGGTAAGGCTCAATACACTAGTAGTCTGACCAGTATTGGCTGATTGATTCAACCTGGAGATTCTTCATTGAACAACAACAGAGTGTGTGGGGGGGTATATTTGATTATTTCCTTGAGAAAACTTGTAGTTTTGACTTAATAACTTTCTCCATTTCAGAATTTTTCATTTTCCATTCTTAAAAAATAATGCTTACCTGTAGATAATGTAGAAATATGTATGCAATTTCAATAACCATTATATTAGTGTAGGATGAGACATTTGTTAGATAAGTTGCAGGTAAGGAAGGTTTCAAAACTGTCTTTTGCCTTACACTGAATCGATGAAGAGCCCAAGTTTTCTTGATAGGAATTGCCGTCTGACTGGCAGTGCTGATAATAACATGTCAGAGATTCAGTTAAAAATAGAAGATTGTGACATTCTTTCAAGTCCAATATACCCTGACAGGTTAAATATGAAAAGATTTTTTAGAAGTTGGAATAATTTGGTATAGTGATGTAAATTGTTGGAACTCTGTAAGACAAAGCCAAAATAGAATCCATGTACTTTATTATTACTCATTTTGATTGGTTTACACAAGATTGTTTCTTGAAGACTATAGAAAAGACATTCTTAGGTTATGATCACTAAAATTGTTCTGTTACAATAACCTTGGTAACCCACAGCTGCCTTCATCAATTTTGTGGTAGACTTGCTGCTAGTTTTCTGAACATGTGATAGAAGCATGTCTCCGATTGGTTTATTTATGCTACATTTTTCATGGATATAAACCAATGAAAAAATGTTAATTGAAAACTAAAGTTTTGATGGTTGAAAGAGCAAGAAACAATGAAATCTGCTGTGGGTTAGGATGTTAGACTTTACATAGATTCCTAGTGGTTTCCTGAACTGATCTGTCTTTCATAGACACTTGTAAAAATTTAAATTTAAATTAAGCTATCTGAAGAAACATCCCAGGTTTAGACTGAATCGATGAAGAACCCAAGTTATCTTGATAGGAATTGCCGTCTTACTGGCAGTGCTGATACCAACATGTCAGAGATTCAGTATTTCTTACTGTATAATTTCTTTGTCATTGCAATGAATTTCAAGATCACACACAACCATAGCATAAAAGGAGGTTAAACACAAGCTGTTTCCAAATGTAAGTCGACAATCATAGTAGGGTTCCCCACGGGCTGTTTCAGCATGCTTCATTTTCGAAAGCAACTTTAAAAATCCAGTAATTGCTCATCAGATTTAAATATATGGAAATATAAACAAATATAAATTATTGTATATTAGTAATAAATTTCATCAGTTTACAACCGATATAGCTGATATAAAATAACAAGTTATAAAGGTAAGCTGTCTGATTTCCTGGTATCTAGCTACGACATTGTCTTCTTATTCCATGAATATACATATAGCAAAAAAACGTATTCAATAACACACTTGATTCATAATTATACCCACTGCAAACTTGTTTGGGGGGTATTTAGGAATCACCTTGTCTGTTCGTTACTAGAACATTATATGTAAATGTGCATGAAGGATTTTTATTGACCTCGGATATCATTAAGGGGAGATGATTGGACTTGAAAGCAAAGCGGGGTATCGCTTTGTGAGCGTGCTCACAGTCCACACTTGTTTAAATAATTATACTTGTATTCAGTTGAGTTCTTTCCATATGTATTAGCATCAGTGTACAGAATAATAATAGATTATGACAAATTTTATTAATAATTATAGTGCCTATAGGTTTTTTTTTAATTTATTTTTCTATACCTTTTAAAGGCTTTATAATGGGGCTATGATATTGATTGAGAAACACAGCTGACAAAAATAGCTGCATACTGAATCGATGAAGAACCTAAGTTATCTTGATAGGAATTGCCGTCTGACTGGCAGTGCGGATAATAACATATCAGAGATTCAGACAAAGCAGTCATATTTAATTGCATTATCGTAGGCTATGCCAGTTAACATTAAAAGTAATGGATAACCCGATGTTAGAAAATGACCTAGCAACCCAGATTGTTTCTTTTTGAAGCACATTTTGGAAATGATAAAAAGACCCTTCACTGTAATGAATTTCTATTTAATTTTACCAGAATCCTTTCTTTTGAACGTACAAGGTTGACTTAGTGTACAAAATATCATCTAGTAGCATAGCTTTTTCAGGGGGTCCAATAGGGCTGTTATTCAGCCCCATTCCCAATGAGAAAAATCGTCCTTTTTTCTAAAATTGGCAAGAAAATTCCCAATCAATGCGAGTTTTTCCAGATCGGGTGAATTATTTCACTTCTTTTCCAAACCATTCCGCATTTTATGTACATTTAAATAACCATGTGTTTTTAGTCACCAATGCGCATTATTGATACAGGAATTAGATCTAGGAATTTAAGTTTCATTTCTACAATGACATATCAAAACGGGAATATTATTCCCAAAATTGTAAAGAGTCGATTTGAAGCAACAAAATAAAACTGATCCATATTTTTAATTTGCCAAAAGGATGAAACTGGCGGACTATAATGACAATGTTGTAAACAATTTAAATGAGTCTGGTGGCAGTATAACAAGTCAAACTTATATAGACTAATAATTGCCTGGAATAATTGTCCCCTCCAACAAAGAGGATGGTTGTCTTTCCCATTTGTAAAGTCTAATCCCTATGGGGAATTCAACTTGTTCTGCTCCTTAAAGCTCATGAGAGCTTGTGTTTATTGTTATGTCTGTGCTAACCTACTTTGAATAAATACTTTACTTTAAACAGTCTTACTCCTACTCCTGCTAATAGTAGTATTGAAACCCAAGGCCAAGCCCCTGAAGGCTGCATTTTAGAGTTGTTAGTAAAACTACTACATTGTCAATAAGGCAACAAAATCAGGTCATTTTAACTCGTGCAGTGTGTTTTATTGGTACTGGTTTTGTTTATATAATCATATCAGTAATAGTGGTTTCAAAAGGCTTTGATGATTTTCACAGAAAGTAAAACGTCAATAAAGTTTCCCAATTCAGTTGAAAAGGCATTTCCCAAATGGATCAGAAAAAGCCCAGAGTAGGTGTGCTACTTGCAGGTGTCCAGATGACTTGGTGTACTAATGATCATCTAATCCATTTATTACTTACAGAGCTAAAATACGACAGCTTATTGTTCCTATCACAATGTATAGCTGTTCATTTTTAAATAAGAAATTGTAATGTTTGTCTTTTTCAGAGAAGTACACTGACAGATTTTGACCGTTTTAAACTGATGAAGGCTAAACAAGCTGTAAGTATTTATAGCCTACTTAGAGGTCTTAGTGTAGGTTGTAGTGGAGGTAGTCTGTCGTCACATTAATGTTAAGACTAAGGTTATGTGCTCGACTACAACCGTAATTTACAAGGATTGCTAGTTTTCTCTTAAAGGACAGAGTACTCCAGATTGTTTTATAAATAACTGTACAACATGATATACCTGTTATGAACTATTATTAAAAAATATTAACATGAAATGTCTGTCATTGCCTTTATTAGTGGTTGTATAATGTTCAAATGAAACTGGCTGAAAACATTATTTCATAATTTTTAGTAACAATTTCTTTTTAGCTGAACTGTCATCCTCACAAGTCAGGGTTTCTGTGTCTACGAAACCCTGACAAACTAAGCCTGGAAATTCCCTGGCTAGAAGATTTTCATATGACGTCATCCTTTAAAATATCAACCAATGAATTGCTTGAAAGAAGCAAGTGTTAGGCAGTAGTCATTCTTACTCATTCTTGAGGTGGAAGAAAACGAATGCAACTAATAGATAATGTGGTAATAACAAACTATTAACACCACTGTACAAATTACACGGATTTTCACATGGTCTTTGCAACACATTGTTTTGTTTATTTACAATCGACATCGGGATATCCCCTAACCAAGTCGTGAATGAAAGGGAGCTGTTGATTTGCTACATTAAGGTATCATGTAGCCAATCAAAATAGTGACTTCTAGCCCAGGAATTTCCTAGCTAAGTTTGTCAGGGTTTCATAGACACATGTAGACACAGAAACCCTGACTTGAGTATGAAAATAAACTGGCTTAAAACATTATTTTATAATTTTTAGTAACAATTTCTTTTTTGCTGAAATTCAAACAAAATGATTAGTTAGACTGTTTGGACTTGGTAATACAATTGTAGTAATGAAGTTAGTAACAGTGTATCTGTAGGTGTTAAACGTCTTGTGTTCTTTTCTTTTCAGAGAAATAGACTGATCAATGTCGAGTTTGGAAAACTTAGAAAACAGGCCAAGAAAGCTCCTCCCAAACCTCAGAGATTGAGGAAAAGGAAAAACAAAAGCAAGAAATAAACTGTTTATTGAATATTAAAGATTCAAGCCTACATTATAAAGTATCTTCTATTTTGAGTGGTTAGGATTTTTACATTGATGTCATTGATACATTTGTTTCAACAGTAGTCAGGATGGAAAATACTGCATATAAATCGTCTAGACCAAAGTTCATATTAATAAATTATCTAACATGGGTTGGACCTCAGTGGCTGAGTGGCTAACATGGTAGTTGGTAATCTACAGTTGATTTTGTACCTGTCAACACTGAGGTTTTGGGTTGGAGTCTTACAGCAGGCATGTACGACTCCAATGTTAAATGACATGGATCAAACATGGTCAAATCTAGGCAACAAGAAATTCTTAGTTGGTACTTGACAACAATTCAACATCTGTCAAAGGTGTCTTAAAATATAAGTGTAAGAAACGGATACGTCAATAACGCTAACAAATCTTAAGATTGGTTTCAAGGTAAGGTATACTTGACTCCTACATTGCCGAAGGTCGCTGGTTTTCACTGGGTATTTCAGTTTCCTGTACCAAAAAAAAGTGTTGTACAAAGATATCTGTTTGGTTGATAAAAGAGGATTCATTTCTGTGCAGTAAAATTCTGTTGATGTATTCATACACCTGCCTTCATGGTTGCTTTCCAATAGTAAGTGGAAAAAGCCGAGGTTTGTTCAATTGAAGGACCATCATAGATGGTTTACCTCAATATTACAAATCATTCTGCCTAATGGTTTGTCCAACAGAAGAGTTTTGACAGATAAGCAGAACAGATTAATTGCATCGGCACTCATGTTGAACATTTGATAGCACCAAAACTCTCTATTCTGTTATGGGCCACCCAATGAACATTCCTGCCAAGATAGATTATACGTAAAGTCACTGAAAATCCTAGTTATTAGATTTCAGTATGGTGTTTGAATGGCTGGCGTCAAACAGTTTCCGGTTAATAACTTCAGTTTGGATCTTGCTGAAACTTTAAATATATATAGCAAACTTGCATAAAGATTTAGCTTGCGATTAGATTTGGGGCCAGTCAGGTCAGGGTCACTGTTACTAAAAATGGAAATAGATAAAACAATCTTGCTGAAACTTTGCATATAGCAAGCTTGAATGAAGACCTAGCTTAGGATTGGATTTGGGGCCAGTAGGGTCAAGGTCACAGTTACTAAAAATAGGAAAAAGTTTCCACTTAGTCTGCTTCTAAAATTAATTTAATTGATAAGTTGTTGAAAACTTAGTAGCATGGAATGGCCACGTTTCTTGATTCTTTTAAGACAGGAACTAGGCCTAGTGGAAGTACAAAAATAAGTAAAGGAGCACAATTTATATCCATTGGAATAAATCTGAAAAATTTGTACTCAATTATGTTGTCAATTTTAAAAAATGTTGACTTGAGTGAATATATACTAGCAGAAGTTGTTTCACTGCTAATAAAGTTATATTAAAACATCACCAGGTTTCTATATAGGAGACAAATATGAGATCTTTAAGCCTGGTTTTTAAATTGCATATGAAGGATTGTAGTATAGAGTCGAAGGATTTCATGATGTTACATTGGGAAAGTGATGCTAATTTTGAGAGATTTTTTTTTTTTGGATTTCCAAATTTATCTAAACCATTCATTACCTAAGGCCTATTTTAGTGTTCATTGTTTAAAAGGAGTTTCGAAATATGTTGGGTAGTACACCTGGCAGATCTTGCTGTGTAACAGTGTTTGTACTGATTTCACCAAGGAGATATTCTTTTGTAATGGTGTTTGTACAGATTTTACCTGGCAGATCTTGTTTTGTTACGGTGTTTGCACAGATTTTACCTGGCAGATCTTGTTTTGTTACGGTGTTTGCACAGATTTCACCTCGCAGAACTTGCTTTGTTACGGTGTTTGTACAGATTTCACCTGGCAGATCTTTTGTAACGGTGTTTGCACAGATTTCACCTGGTAGATCTTGTTTTGTAACGGTGTTTGCACAGATTTCACCTGGAAGATCTTTGTTTTGTTAGTGTTTGCACAGATTTCACCTGGCAGATCTTGTTTTGTAACGGTGTTTGCACCGATTTACCTGGAAGAACTTGCTAAATTTGCTTTGTTACGGTGTTTGTACAGATTTCACCTGGTAGATCTTTTGTAACGGTGTTTGCACAGATTTCACCTGACATCTGTTTTGTTACGGTGTTTGCACAGATTTCACCTGACAGATCTTTGTTTTGTTACGGTGTTTGCACAGATTGCACCTGGCAGATCTTGCTTTTTTTACGGTGTTTGCACCGATTTCACCTGGCAGAACTTGCTAAATTTGCTTTGTTACGGTGTTTGTACAGATTTCACCTGGTAGATCTTTTGTAACGGTGTTTGCACAGATTTCACCTGACAGATCTTTGTTTTGTTACGGTGTTTGCACAGATTTCACCTGGCAGAACTTGCTAAATTTGATTTGTAACGGTGTTTGAACAGATTTCACCTGGCAGACCTATTGTAACGGTGTTTGCACAGATTTCACCTGGCATATCTTGTTTTTGTAACGGTTTTGCACAGATTTCACCTGGCAGATCTTGCTTTTTTTACGGTGTTTGTACAGATTTTACATTGAAGATCTTGTTTTGTTACGGTGTTTGTACAGATTTCACCTGGTAGATCTAGTCTCGATCACCCAGACGCTTATATAATAGCGTCTGGGATTACCTTGTTATAATGTCACTACCAATAGGTAGAGACAAAATAATTATGCTATTTTTAGGCCAGGTAAACCATGCAAACATGTCTATACTTAAACTAGAGGCTCCCAGTAGCCTGGAATCCACTATATTAAAATTTTTGAAATTAACAGTTTCAGTCTAGTTGTTATAGCTTTTAAGTTACTGTGCAAAAACTAAACATTTCTTCAAAACATTTGTTAAATACAATAACTCCTATAAGGTGCCATCGACAATTTCTGAAAATTAAATAGTTTTTAGGCATTGTCCTTTAGGGTACTTTAGAAATTTACAGTTTTACTCTACTAATAGGTGTGTTATAGACTAATTTATAATTAAAAAACTGTTCATATGTCCAAATTCATAATGAAAGGGCAATAACTCCTATAAAGAGTCATCTTGCAATTTTTGGACTAAGCAATCATTTGTAGGCCTTCTATTGCTGATCATTTGTGCAATTTACAGTTTTAATCTAGCTACTATAGTTTTTAAGTTACAGGACAAAAATGGAAAATTTCATAACAAAATTGTCATTTAAGGGCAATAACCCCTATAAGGAGTCATCTGACAATTTCAGACCAATTAAATGAATTGTATGGCTTTTTTTGCTGATCATTTTTGCAATTTATTATTTCACTCTAGCTGTTATGGTTTTTAAGTTGCAGGAAAAAAAACGGAAAATTTCATAAAAAATTGCAATTTAAGGGCAATAACTCCTATAAGGAGTCATCTGACAATTTCAGACTTAAAAGTAATTTGTAGGGCTTGTATTGCTGATCATTTTTGCTATTAACAGTTTCACTCTAGCTGTTACAGTTTTTAAGTTGCAGGAAAAAAACGGAAAACTTCATAAAAAATTGCAATTTAAGAGCAATAACTCCTATAAGGAGTCATCTGACAATTTCAGACTTAAAAAGTAATTTGTAAGGCTTGTATTGCTGAACAGTTTTGCTATTAACAGTTTCACTCTAGCTGTTACAGTTTTTAAGTTCCAGGACAAAAACGGAAAATTTCATAAAAAATTGTCATTTATGGGCAATAACTTATTTAAGGAGTTGTCTGACAATTTCAGACCAATCAAGTGAATTGTAGGGTCTTTATTGTTGATCATTTGTGCAATTTACAGTTTCAATCTAGCTGCTATAGTTTTCAAGTTACAGGACAAAAACGGAAAATTTCATAAAAAATTGCCATTTAAGGGCAATAACTCATATAAGGAGTCATCTGGCAATTTCAGACCAATCAAGTGAATTGTAGGGTCTTTACTGCTGATCATTTGTGCAATTTACAGTTTCAATCAAGCTGCTATAGTTTTCAACTTACAGGACAAAAACGGAAAATTTCATAAAAAATTGCCATTTAAGGACAATAACTCCTATAAGGAGTCATCTGACAATTTCAGACTAATACAGTGAATTGTAGGGCTTGTATTGTTGATCATTTTTGCTATTTACAGTTTTACTCTAGCTGTTATAGTTTTAAAGTTACAGGACAAAAACGGAAAATTTCATAAAAAATTGCCATTTCAGGGCAATAACTCATATAAGGAGTCATCTGACAATTTCAGACCAATCAAGTGAATTGTAGGGTCTTTATTGCTGATCATTTGTGCAATTTACAGTTTCAATCTAGCTGCTATAGTTTTCAAGTTACAGGACAAAAACGGAAAATTTCATAAAAAATTGCCATTTAAGGGCAATAACTCCTATAAGGAGTCATCTGACAATTTCAGACTAATAGAGTGAATTGTAGGGCTTGTATTGTTGATCATTTTTGCTATTTACAGTTTTACTCTAGCTGTTATAGTTTTAAAGTTACAGGACACAAACGGAAAATTTCATAAAAAATTACCATTTAAGGGCAATAACTCTTATAAGGAGTCATTTGACAATTTCAGACCAATCAAATGAATTGTAGGGTCTTTATTGCTGATCATTTGTGCAATTTACAGTTTCAATCTAGCTGCTATAGTTTTCAAGTTACAGGACAAAAACGGAAAATTTCATAAAAAATTGCCATTTAAGGGCAATAACTCATATAAGGAGTCATTTGACAATTTCAGACTAATCAAGTGAATTGTAGGGCTTTTATTGCTGATCATTTTTGCCATTTACAGTTTCATTCTACCTCGTATATTTTTCAGGTTATATTGTAAATACCAAAAATTTTGTCAAAAATCGTCAAAAAAGGGCAATAACTCAATACACAACTTCGCACTAATAGCAACTATTGTAAACCTTAATGTGCTGTTCAATTTGAAGTAACGGTTTTCTCTATAGCTATTATAGTTTTTTAGATAATGATCAAAAACCTGTGTTGACCCCCATGTTCTATTTTTAGTTACAGCGGCCATATTTGTCTGTTGATCAACACCCTGGGTACAAACTTGAAACTAGGAACCCTAAGGATGATTGTGGCCAAGTTTGAAAAAAAATGGCCCAGTGGTTTCAGGGGAGAAGATTTTTGAAAAAGTTTACGACAGACGACGGACGACGGACGCCAAGTGATAGCAATAGCTCACCTGGACCTCGGTCCAGGTGAGCTAAAAATGACGTCACAGTAAGATTCTCTCTTGGTTGTGTATAACAATAATATTTGTTTAATTAATGATAAAATATTATTATAAAAAAATGTAAACTTTGCTACAATTTTTTATACACTTTTTGATATGAACGGCAGTAATTTTTTAGACAATAAAAATATCCAATCAAAAATTATGCCCAGTTTTGGGCGTAATCATAACGAGTTTAATATAGAGATTAATCCAGACGCACAAATGCAATTAAGCGTCTGGATGATCGAGACTACTGGCAGATCTTGCTTTGTTACGGTGTTAGTACAGATTTCACCTGACAGATATTGCTTTATTACGGTGTTTGTACAGATTTCACCTGGCAGATTTTGCTTTGTAACGATATTTGTACAGATTTCACCTGGCAGATCTTGCTTTGTAACCGTGTTTGTGCAAATTTTACATAGCAGATCTTGCTTTGTAAGTGTTTGTCCAGATTGCATCTGGCAGATCTTTATTTGTAACTAATGTGCAGATTTTTTTTAGATAGTACGATTGGGGAACGTAATCATTTTGGATAGTGAATATCTTATTGGAACTATTTGCTGCAGTCCCCACATTTTGACGATTTATTTATTTATTCATTCATTGTATAATAATTTTCTTTTGTTGGAATAAAATAGTTCGAAAATCTTCCAACTGATGGTTTACAAGAGTTAGAGAGTTTACATCTATGCATGAGTTATACCATGTTGTCGGCATTTCACTGAACATTACACTTAACTTATTCCTCAAAACATGTATTGCAAATAGGAAAATAAATACATAGAATTGCTTCTAAAACTCTCTTTACACCATATTACACAAAAAACCAAATATATTTCATAAATACGTTGGCAAGAGTACACTTGTTTACTGCATTTATCAGCAGGCGTATTTAAGTACTTCCGGTTTATGGGTAACGGGTATGAACTCTCCTGGTGTACAATGGGGAGTGTAAATTGACTATTAGTTTATAGGTATCAGGTTAATAGTAAGATATGTAGTTCGTCGATATTTTTTCAAAAGCTGAACGTGGAGTTAAATTTCAATCAAACAAACATGGCGCAAATAATATCACATAATGATAACTTCCTTGCACTTTATTTTAATTATGCCGACCACGTGAAAAAAAGTTATCATCTATTAAAATTTAAACAAAATTACAAAAATTTAATACATTTTATTCACACTATTAACAATTCAAAATGCAACAGCAATAAGTCAAAACAATAGAGCACTCTGAAAACAAAAACAGTTTTAGTTATGTAGAAATTAACATTCTATCACTCTGAAACAGAAACGGTTAATAACTGTAGAATTCTATTTCTTACAAGAAATGTATAACTGGAGAAAAGATGCAACCCATTTCTCGCTAATTCTGAAAATTTAAACACAAAAACTTATACAATAAAATATTTGGTACAGGTTGTTGGTAAAAACTAAGATTAAAAATAGATTTGAAAGATGATTGCACTAAAGTTGTGATTACAAGAAAATCAACAATATTGTCAATCAAAAAATTAGAACTGACCCCCGCCCCCTCCCACATAATCACATCCTACCCCAGACTATTTAAGGTAATATGCCTTACCATGAGTGCATGCAATGTCCATACAGCAGATATATTCATATTTGAAAATATATGCATACAATTTTTACATCAAATTCGTCATGAACTTTACCTAACTATAACGTTAGAACTTCGGATATGTAGTAAATCTATTATAATAATAAAATATCAGAGAGAGAAAAATGAGCGATAAAAGCAACCATAGTTGCAGGAACATAAAACATTATAATTATGTCATGTTCACACTAAGATGTTTCATACTACCAGAGACATACAATTACATGTAATTATATGTCTCTGATACTACACTTATTCCAACTAGCTTTTCTTAAACAATCGTTCAGAATAACAGAAGAGATCAACAGAGATTGTCTATTTCAAAATATTAGTTAAACTATAAAAATGATGTTTTGTTTCACAAATGGTGTTTTTAATTTTTCTACATAAATTATAAAGTATAATACAAATAAATGCATAATTGTATGTGTATCGAATTTTAAAAGGTAAAACTAGATTTCCTTTCATATATCACGTGATAGTTGTGTTTTATTTTAACATTTTTGTTTTCGGTCAGTAATATGTGTTTGATTCTGTCCGTGAGTTAATTTTAAATTTTTTTACACACAAAACCAGAACGCAATATGAAAAACCAGAAGTGAACACTGAAAAGTAAAATTTAGTGAGTATTTTATTTACAAATATTAACGTTCTTCGTCACTCGACTAACCCGCACAACACTACTCGACACCAACGACATTCATACAATTTACCACATACACACACTTACAAACATTCGTTTCAAATTAATGAACAATAACATAAAAGAGCATCAATGAATAGTAAACTTCGAAAGACGATATGTATCATTGTTTTTATAGATGTTTACGATTATTTACATTTTACAATTAAAGCACGTGACCTATATAAGGCTTTACTCGTTAAAATTGAACATATGTTGAGCAATAAAAAAATATATACTGTCAATATGTCATCGACGGTAAATCACGGTCGATTTAATTGCGTTCCTAGCTCCATTCAGAATAGTTCCATCAATAAAACCTCTCATTTCATGTTTATTTTCAACATTTTTATTGGATATTGATATTTTATCTTTTTATTGAAATGCGAGGTTTCATTTTTAAACGCATTTTCCCGTACGCAAATTCCGCAAGAAAATCGTGCGGAATGTTTATGTTAAATTTGATATGAAAAAAGTTTGGACAGCCATGCAAACTACGATAAAATATAAGAAAAATGTCTAAATTTTCAAAAAAATTGTCATACCTTAGTATATCGAGGATGTTCAAAGTCCTGTTTGAAGCTTTATTTGAGGTATCCCTTCACTCCCATTGCATTGAATGGCCGACCCCATTTAAATCTATCTTATGGCTTTTTTCATTTGTTACAATTACGACAAATTGTATTCGTTCTGTCATTAAATAAAACTTGATTCCGTAATTTTGATTTACCGTTAAATTCAAAATGTCAGCTCCCAGAAAAATTTCGCCTGGATATTTCAAACATTGATTACTTAACCGAACATAGTTTAATTAATTGAAAACAGTCTTTGTGTTTATGTTAGTTTTATTATAACACCCATGTTAAAATATGCAAAACTTCTGAAAAATTTTTTTTTGCTCCGAGAAAATTCAACTGACAACTTCGCATTTCAAATAATAATAAAAAAAATGTAAAAGACCGATGTAAATGATAAATTTATATAAACGTGGAATGGGAGGTTTTATGTTATGGAACTACATTCAGGAATATATAGGTTCATGAAGAAACGTGACCATATCGGACCAATGTTACCGACGATGTCTCCATTTTTATTATTGTGCCATTTTTTAATTATGAGATCCATAAGGCTATGATATATTATTGACCGGTTTGTAAGTAATTATATACATATTTTGGGGGTTCGTTCTGTACTCTCGTGAAAGTAACGATTCTTTATTTACTGTCTTATTCATGTTATTGCACGATCTTTTACTGTATTTAAAATAAAATGTCTCTACCAAAAACAGTATTTGTATGAAGTTTTTAAATTGTTTTGCGTTTAAGAACTGATTACACAAGTATAACAGAGGAGTTTTACATTATTCGAATTATATTTCATGTTACAATTATATTTATTTAAAGTAGGATTTATTTCCCTTTAACTTTGGTCCGATTCATGCGTTTTCCAGATAGTATTCTAGTCTAGCACCCAATAACACATATTTTAAGATAAGGTTTTCTCTGATAAAACCACAATATCATTAATATTCTAATATTCGAACAAATGTTATCATATGCCAATATTTGATAAACTGTGTATATATCTTATTATATCATAAAATTAAATGTTGACTGTAAATAAGAATAGGAATTATTTACCAAAATGTTAGGACAAAACAATTGGCAACACAGTCTTTAAATTGACATACACTATTTATCAACGGACAATAAGTTATATATAGCAACACAATCTAATCAACAACAACAAGCTTACAAAAGAAACTGGTGTTTGTCAACCTATTAGGTTTACAGTACACATACCTGTAAAAAATTTAATATTCGATCCATGTATTAATACTCAAACACTTCGGTGATGACTAGAATATCATCAAATCTTTCAGTGATATAGCCATTGTATAAATATACAACCTCAAATTTAATGAAAATTTTTTAAATCATGGTTCTTTTTTTCTATTGGCAAGGTGCAGATGGCCATTAGCCGAATGGGACAGAACGTTTAGGAATTTTGATAACAAAATTTTAATTATTTGGATTTTAACATTTTTTGGCTTTGTGTGCCACTATGGTCTTGGTTAGACGAAACGCGCGTGTGGTGTAGAAATTTTTATAACCATGGTATCTTTTATGACGTCATTTGTTCGTTGTGCAATGTAGAGATCGGGTACAATAGTCATTTCTTTAAAACAAATTCTATAAACTGACGAAAAGATACAAACCGATTCTATTTATGGGAAAAAAATTAACTATTAAAAGACACAAACTGATAGACCTTCATTATCTATCATCTATCTGTTCAGTAGTCTTGGTCAACGTCAGGGCAGCACTGATGGTTTAGTAACCAGCGACTTCAAACCCTTTCTGCCCTTTGACTTCCTCTAAATGTCACCGAGTTTTAAGCCTGTTCAGTCTGAAATTTTGTCTTCCATCGTGTTTTCTTCTACCTTCTTGAACAGTGCCTTTCATGAATGTTTTAAGAAGCCCTGATGATCGTGTGTCATATCATTACCATTTCATTGTTTATTTCTTTACTGTGTTCAGTAGGTTTTTTTTTAAGTTTTAACGGTTTGTAAGTTCACGATATTACTTTTATTATCAAAACAGTAACAAAAACAATTGTTCAACAGATAGCTAACTTCTCAATTTTACAGATTTATCACCATAGTGCAAGCGCCACGTGGTATAAAATATAATATATTAAATATATGTCATTTTGATTGTCGTCCAAGCTAACTTAAACCTTAAATTTATATGCTGAAGTTTGATATGTTTTTTACAAAGAAGCGTAACAATATAAGACTTAATTACCTTTTGCAATTTTCTTATTTTTTGTTATGATATGATCAAATTATTACCAAGATGGATAAACTTGCAAAATATATAGCAAAGTGACGCTATTTTAGCTATATATAATACAATACAGGTGTAGACTTCTTAATATAGATCTTTTACAATTTGACATTGTCGCTGTCTTCCTCTATGGCACAGCTGGTATCTCTTGGACTGTCTACAAATGGTGAGTTTAATTCTTCTGAACTATGGCCAGAATCACTGTCTTTGTCGTCATTTGCGGCATCCTTTGTAAAGGCCACAGTAGAGCATGTAACCCCTTGCATATCCGCCTGGGCCTTTTTGGAATAACTCATTTTTAATATTCCCAATTTACGCAAAAGTGCGTTTCCAGGAATGCAGAGTGTTGAGCTCAAAACTAAAATGGCTGCCATCATACCAGCGTACCATGGATACGACCTTTCATGGGTCTCAGCCTAAAAATGTATAAAAATATGTGCTTGTTTTGTTTAAAAAATTTTTATGTTCCCGCGTGTACGATGAATACTAAATTCTGGCAAAACTAACAAAACACAGATGATTCCACTTTGATCGTAAAAACTTTAAGAACTTCATTGTCAAGTCAGTTTTGTTAAAGACACGTTATGGGAAACAGTCTAACCCATATTAGGTCCTCGGTGGCGTAGTGGTTGAGGTAGTTAGTGATATGCTATTGATCACGTGCCTGACAACGCTGATCTTAATTTTTAAGAATTGCCAGTCTTAACAAAGGTCGCGGATATAGTTGAAAACTGTTAGAAGGGGTATTAAACACCATTCAAGCAAACAAATCAAACTCTAATTTACGACTGAGTAATCTAAACATGAGGACTACAGCTTCAAAAATACAAGGCTGTTAATTCCGTTTTGATTCAACGACTATAAGGACTTAAAGTCATTATAATTAAAGCAAGAACGATCGTCAGCGATTATGATAAGTACAACGTGCACACTGTTACACTGATGCTGCAATTATTAGTTTCATTTTAATAAAAAAATGTATTACAAGAACATGATAACTCCAATAATCATAAGACTTTACTTACCATATGTTTGTCGTAGGCTGTATAGGTAATAGGGTTGATAATTTTACTAATGAATGTTGCAATTAACAATCCCGCTATCATTAATGGAGATATATATTTCCATGTTATTTTCCAGTAGCACGATATAGGAGACCCAATCATCTGCGCGACGTCATCTGCAAACCTAGATTAAGAAATAGAGTTTTAATATAAAAGGAATACAAAAGTTATATAAATGTACAACTCGTTTTATGTTGACCATGGCAGCCAAAACTTTCTATTCGTTGTAGGTCGTCTATAAAGGGTTAACACATGATTGTATTGGAACTTGTCCGAGTTTTTTTTACCATGTATATTATTTAGATAAAGATTTGTATAACTGAAGCTACTCCGTGAATATTACTCGAAGGTTACACAGTATAATTATACATTTACGATTAGACATGTTCAAATATTACACAGAAAATAAGTTGTACACATCTATTATATATGTTGATTGTTTTGACAAAAGTTAAGATTTTTATCAATCTTCTACTGATCAAACGTCATAATATACGGGCATGTATACACGTGGAAATCATCCAACAATTTGTACCAAATACTACATGTTTACGAATAAAATCACCTATGTTTGAATGCAATGTATACTGAATATTTATTTTTTTTGCGATTCTGCAAATTGATTCTAAAACTGTGAAATACGTCTTAGTAAATGGGTATAATCTTCTATTTGACACTTGTCAAATAAATTTGATTCTTTAATTTTAAATAGTACCTTTGTTTGGTTGGAACAATCAATTTAGCAATTTCTATCAAAAGAAACTTTTTTTTTCTTTAAAAGAAATGAAATTAAAATAAATGCTTAGATTTGTGTAATGTTCCATTTTCTTCAATTTAGATAGCAACAGATTCTATTTTATTAATAATAATAGTATAAGCCTCAAGTCCACATGTTGGTAATTTCATATGATATTCTATAAATATATAGAATTATTATCATTAAAAACAGTGAGACTTCGTCGTTTTAGAATTATTAACCTTTAATAAATCTTGTTTATGCCATGCTTCATTAATGAAGACTTTCTTTTATATATTCACACAAACAATTAATAGTTCCTTCATTGACCAAAATAATATGCGTACATATCTATCAAAATCCATCTGTTTAGCGTTTTTAATTTTTATAGATGTCACGGGGAAAATCCTTCTTATACTGCAATACCATATTTATACAGTATATTGGCTTCCAAGAAGTCATGTAGAATATACATGGATTGATTGTAACCGAAATGACATAGAAAACATGGTAGAAACAACATTGATTTAAGTATAATGCATTATAAGGAATAATCCGCAATGTAATCACTGTCCATGAAAGATTGTATAGATTTTTGTTATAATCAGACAACTATTAACAGAGATTTATTTGGTAGATTTGAGACTGGTATATGATTGCTAGTCGTTCGTGGCGACATTGTCGGTCTTTAAATCCTTACTCTTTTGTAATAAAAGTACACAGTAACGGTAAAGACATTTACTAATTATCAAAACTGCAATGATGTTATATAGTATTATCCTGCCAGTCTACAAGCACCAAGCTAGGTATTTACAAATTATCTCGAGTGCAAATATTTTTACCTATCTACACCGTACACCCATCCTATAGACACTGCTTCCATTAAGGCTACCGTAATCAGTGGAAACGAGCCAGCATATGCATCAAATAAGGCCACCCAATAAGAACCACTTCCTAGTACAAATATAATTCCAATGGCACAGCTAACTAAACACAAAACCCCTAAAACATACATATACTATCTTGTATTACTGATGTAAAGAAAATATGTGTTCAACTTGGAACTAAAATATGGCACTATAAAATCTTAACATGTAACAACGAATACGCTAAAAGAATTCAAGATATATATTTTATTGAACAAACAAAAATACTCGTTAAACAGCCAGTTTTTGTAGAAAGACCCATGTGTGCTTTTTATTTTATCTATTTTTTGCTCTTTCTTTTGAATACCATTAATGTTCTCTCGGTGGTTGACACAAAGCTTCATATTACAATGTACTGATTCTAATATTTTAGGTATGATCATAGCCGCAATATAACCCCAAAAGAACAATCGATTATATCTGCCGGCAATATTTATTATACTCTAGTTAATATCAATTATATCTGCCGGAAATATTTATTATACTCTAGTTAATATCAATTATATCTGCCGGCAATATTTATTGTACCGGAGTTTATATCGATTATATCTGCCGGCAATATATATTGTACCTCAGATTTGATTTATTATATCTGGCGGCAAAATTTTTTGTAACCAAGGTTATATCGATCATATCTGCCGCAATATTTACAGTACCTGAGTTTATATCGATTATATCTGCCGGAAATATTTATTGAACCTGTGTTTTTATCGATTATATCTGACGGCAATATTTATTGTACCTAAATTAATATCAATTATATCTGCGAGCATATTTACTATATCTGCGTTTTTATTGACTATATCTGGCGGCAATATTTATTGTAAATGAGATTATATGTATTATATCTGCCGGCAATAAGTATTGTATTTGAGTGTATATCGGTTATATCTACCGCAATATAATTGTACCAGAGGTTATATCGATTATATCTGCCGGCAATATTTATTGTACTTGAGGTCATTTTTGTTGTACCTGAGTTTATATCGATATCTACCGGCAATATTTTTGTACCTGAGTTTATATCTATTATATCTGCCGGCATTATTTATTGTACCTGAGACCAACCATTTCTTTTGTAGAATTGGAACACCCTGAATATCGTATATAGATGTTGTAACTCCTTCTAGAGTTCCAAACTCGCTGCCTATACCAAGAGATAGTAACATCAAAAAGAAAATAATAGACCAGAATGGAGCAGATGGTCCGAATTCTACAATGGCCTGGGTAAACACTACAAAAGCGAGTCCTGTTCCTTCCGCAGCCTGTAAAAAATAACACATAACTACTAAACAACTAATCCTAAATAATAACCTCTGCTAATATATTACTTATTACTTCAAAGACAACTGAATTACTGATAAACAAATGACTTTAACCTATTGACAAAACAATTTGTTTCTTAGAAAACAGTTAAAAATTTTCATCATTCGAAATATGACCTCCATGGTACAAGAAGATATGTATTTTATATTTAAATTAGTGTAGAACTACCTGTCTTTTTGGACCTGGAGTTCATATTTCGTTTTTATGAGAAATGAAGCAGAATATGCCAATGAAAGAAATAAAATTCAATGTCAACCTAGGGTAATTTAGTTGACGTGCAAGTGCTATTGGATATAATTATGTTTACAGAATCTTCCTAGAATTACCTGTATGGTTTTAAAGTGGCCAAAAATTTTTACACGAAATTAAAAAGTTCACGGATGATGGTCAGTCAGGTAAGGAAAAAATTCTAAGTTGCATACGAGCATTCGTGTCCAAATCAGTGTTAAGATGCATCAACATTGCTAACTGAATGAAACTCCAATCTGAACAGAAAACATGATAGAAGAGATAAAAAATGTATAAACATTTATCAAAACAAGTCAGACTTTGCTTATTCTTACTTTATAATAAAGTGGTTTTGCAGTGACACAACCGGACATAAAATTCAATATTTGGCAAGCTTTGTGTAAACTCGGTGTCATTAAAAAAACAATAGGAACATAGCCTGTAGTCTATAATAGGACACAATGTGCAGTATTACAAAAAATACTCAAATTGGCAAATGCCATCTATACTTAATAGAAAAAACCTTCTAATTAAAATCATTTTCTATAAATTTGAGTATGAACAAAAGAGGTTTGATTTAAGTTGGCATAGAAAACTCGTGTACAAATACATTAGAACATCATTTCTGACATGCGCGCACAATCTAAATCAATTTAAAAATTAAAATTAAGTCTTGCACTTGTCGCTGTTCGTACCTTGTTGAGATCATCCTTGAGATCACAGAACCAGAACTGTTTACCCATCAAAGTTTCGTTAAATAATACACTTTGTATGGTAGAATTGGTCTGATACTGTTGTAAATATACATCTCTAGTTATAAGACTTTCATTCAAATGTGGGTAAACATTAACAAGCTGTCGAATGTTTCTGAAATATACACCATTATTTAATAATTATTATATTACCTTACCATGCTGTTTTTAATTTTATCTCGAGTTAAAATGATTGATTGATGATTGATAATTGTGCTTAAATTTTTCATTAGTTTGTAAAAAAGGGTCCTCATAGGGACAAAAATTAAGCCTTGTAGTATAGTAACGATGGCTTAAGAAACATTTCTTCCACTGATCATCAGACTGCATCGAGACGAAACTGAAACCTTATGTCTGTCGTAATCTATTCACTATATGTTGTTTGACTGAAACGTGTCAAATTTACATTTGCTATATTATTATAGGATATCGTATGAACCCCTTAACATATAAATAATCATAAAAATGTAAATTTTAAGAGATATCTTAAACAATGTTTAAAAACACATACGGCGCGCCATACACATTTATAGTATTAACAGAATAACCTTATATTTCAAGTAATTATATTTATGGACAAACATAATGTTTGCTTTAAATGAGAATATAATGTTACCTGTCTTGACATGTTTCAAACATCAAGGTTGCTTTAAACCCTAAAACTGCGAATATAACAGTAGAAGAAAATACAGCAGTAAACCAGTTTGTTAATGCCACAATAATGGCGTCTCGTTGACAATTATTCTCTTTAGGATTGTAGCTAGAAAAAGCTATTAATCCTCCGAAACCAAGACCAAACGAGTAGAATATCTGCGTGGCTGCGTCCAGCCAAACCTGTGGATCACCAAGTCTTTCAATCTGAAATATAATTAATTATCCGTCTATTAATTATTTTATTATATTATACGAAATAAGGATCATTATAGTTGTACTGAAACATTCGTCTAAAAATCATCTTTCTTTCTTTTTATTTTTTTTTATTTTAACGCGTTTTTCCGAATCCACAGCAACATCTCATTACCGTCAAATAACACTGACCATCCGTGAGCAACAACGATATTTTACTACCGTCCATATACCACTGACAATCTATAAGACACATTCTCATAACCGTCAAAATAACAACAAAAGCAATCAAAACAACCTCTTTTTTTGATCCACTTGACACGGATATTAACATTTATATTCTTAATTTTGTATTTTACAAAGAAAAAACAAATACAAAAAGATCTCCAATTTTAAATGAGACACCAAACCATGCACCAAACCTTTATGAATGGAAGCAAAATTGGGGTTTATAGTTGACTTGAAGCACCAGAGAACAAGTAATACTGATTTATGTCTACATATGACACCCGTTACAACAATTTTTTGTTGTTTTTCGTCAATTTTGTGAGATTTGTGTTGTGACATTACCACATACCCTTATACAGCGCATATAAAATTCATACAAAATACAATGATTTACTAATATTTCAGTGTATCCCACGTTCTTGATGGATTACAAATGACAGATCAGATAAATTGCTACCGATGATACAAATCGCCATCAACATTTATAACTGTCATAGACGAAGTCTAGTATCACAACAAGGACTATCATAAATAAATATGGTATAACCAATAAGACATTCATTGTTTATAAGATTACGTAGAATACATAAAAGAGATTGTTATTAACAACAAACACAGACAATACAAAGTGGAAACATAAATACTAGTTTCAATATATAGACATGATTTATCATTATTTTACTTTTACTTGCTTCGTCTAAGTACTATTGATCACGTGGTCTGTCAACACTGAGATTGCGGGTTCGATTCTCACTGCAGGCAGGGTGTACTCGACTCCAATCTTAATTGACAAGGATTGCCAGTTTTCCTACCGCAGGTCGGGGGTTTTCTCCGGGTACTCCGGCTTCCTCCCCCAATAAAAACTGGACGCCATGATATAGCTGAAAAATTGCTGAAATTGGCGTTAAACACCATCAAACAAACAAACAAACAAACTTTTACTTGCTGATATGTTTCGCTAGATGAAGGGTCATATTATATTACGAATATCAATCATCCTTTTATATGTTATAAATGCAAAATGAACACTACAGGGTGCAAGAAAGTTTTGAGTATCTGTACCTATCAACTTCGCTGATCAGTTGAATAAACGTTTGTTAAAATAGAAGTCATTACTATTAATCCGAGTATTACGTCCGTGAACAATTTGGTACATAATTTTAAAAAAAAACATTTTTTGAAGAAGTTACTATATTATGGAAAACTGGTTGGGGATATTATCTTTCAAACCCTGAGAAAATCATGTTTACGTTAACAGATGCGTAATCCAAACTACAGTGTAGAACGTTTAAAGGAAAAAATAGAGATTTTCTATGTCTATAGAATAGTACACCAGAGTGTACTTTTTAAAGAAAAAAAAATCAACGATCAGAGAATAGTAATATTGCACTATAAAACATAAAGGGTTTTTCCTCAGAGCATATTACATATATTGATGCAGTATTTTCAAATGATATATTCTTAATTGATAATTCAGCTATATTAAGGACGAGACAAGTTAACAAGCAATACAGCCGTGCTAGTAATCAGATTAAGAAATGGGCAACGAATTTTGACAACCACTATACAGTATGGAGTATTGAATAAGGATAGAAAATTTAAGTGTACATTCCCCTACTATTTTCTGAAATCTACAGCCAGGGTCTTATGAAGGTTCATGAATCCTTGAACTCTCAAAACAAGATATCAACTATTGTCTATTGTTAGGATTTTTATATTATAACTTGGCCTATACGCCACTACAGTGCAAATAGGCTTATTCTGTTACCGTATATCGGGTTTTCTATTCATTTTCTATTTGCTAAATTTGTTATTCCTGTGTAATGTTTATTGCTCTCATTATTTATTATAGTGGCAATTATTCGCGTAGGAAATGTTTAGGGCGTCAAACGCTACAGCGAACATAGCAAACATTTCCCGATATACGGTATTAAATCGTTTAAAATGTTAAGAGTATAATAAACGATGTGAACCAGACTTCATATCAATGCATTTGTGCACGTTTGGATTTCTTTTTACTTTAGGGAAAAAGCCATGCAATCCTTATTCACAAAGTTTTGTTCTCTTCTGTGGACATACTTTTTGCCTGAAATTAGGAATCTTTTGAAGATAACCTATCTAGCACCTTTCCTGCAAAGTGTGGTTTTAATTGGTCGTGCGGTTCTTTGGAAATGATTCCTATGAAACGAGGACCGGATGGTAGTTGTAAACTTATGCACCTTTCATTTGAATAAGGGAATTCCAACACAAACATAGGCGTAACATTGTTAATAGAATATTTTCGGAACCTCAGTCAGCATATAATAACAGGATAAATAATACACTTTTTTTTCTTTATTCAGACAGGATGAACTTCTGTTAGCTACTTGAGCGTTACATCTCTACTTACATAAGCTCCTAGAATGTCCGACAGTAATGCTTTATCTTGGAAAGATTAGGGATGCTGCAAGTGCATGTACGTCTGTGCCAATTATCTCATAGTGACGTATATATATAGAGGAGAATAGTGGAAGACATCTATCTTACACTTACATTCATATTAATTTAATAAATAGCGGAATCAAGAGTTCGTTCACGGAGTACTTGTGATATTTTTATATATATTAGCACTAGTCATTCTATGTGTTAAAATGCTTATTTTCATATTGATACTTAGAAAGTCACGATGAGAAAATGTAAAGTTTAAGATCAAATACGAAGATCTAAGGGTATTGTAATATTTTAACAAAAACAATATTTAAAAAATCAATTGGCCTCCAAGAATCAAAAACCTTACGATAGTGGCAAAATCCGGATTGTAAAAAACGACACATAACACAAAGGAGGAAGCCATTGTAACAAAATCCAAAAGTGAACAACAGACCCCAATGAAACATGGTGCACTTATAGTAAGCTTACGAAAGATCTGACCTGTTATTAAAGGTTCAGATAAGTACTTTCCTCCTCAACCTGTATATCTATTATCAAATACCAGCCTTACATACTCAACAACTTTTATGGTGTACCTAGCATAACCTTGCTGTCACCTCGCAAAAATAAAATGTGCAAAAAGATGAACTGTCACAACAAATTGGATCGTTTGTTAGAGAAGACATAAGTTCTGCATCAAAGAGTCAACCCAATCTCTAAAAATTAAACCCAATCATTCGAAAATACGCATCTTAAGGCAGATATCGATGCATTAGAGTAGAGCGGTACAGAAGGCACCACAAAATACGAGTAAACGGAGTGGTTCCGGAGTAGAATCCGCTGATGAAAATACGACATAGATTTGAAAAGGATTGTCAAAGCAATTGGCTTTTTCTAGATGATAGTGATATCATCAGATAAGGGAACCAAAATAAATGTAAAACCAACCCACAACAGATAATTGTCTGAATTAAAGACAGCATGAAAATCGCTGAATCCTAAAATCTAGCAATGATCTGAAAATGGCGAAAAGTACAAAAACATAATCATCAAAGAAGACCTGACAAAAACCCGTAACAGCATTGCTTATAGAGCACGCTGACTTTAAAACAAAAAGTTAATCTTTCAAACATGAACCATTGATGGTAAAATCTTTCTTAAAATATAATAGTTGGAACATAGTTACGGTCACAACAGACAATGCGTTGAAGCAAATCATTGCCAAGAATTTTCCTGCGGCACACGTAGTGGCGTATCCACCTAAAAAGAGAACAGTACATAGAACGGGAAAGATCTATTGATCACTGAAAGAGCAATTCCGGAGTTGAATTAGGTGATATCATTTAATTTACTCCAATAATTGCTTATTACCAGTTAAATATTTTACTCATACAGACATTGTTGTTAAAAGTTAAAATTCTTCATTGTAATCATGTATTACTTTACTGTTATAGTAAAATCATGCAATGAAGCATGACAATCGATTTCACTTTTTAATCACGTGAATGCGAACTCTGCTATATGATCATTAACTCATATTTCACGTACATTTAATTGTGATAACTTACTTACTTGGGAATTTTTTTAAACATTTATAAATCATTTTCTCCACATTTTGATACTTACATTTATTTCATAATTAATTTTAATACATGATTTTCCTTTAAGTAGGTTGTGAATATGAGAAAATATCTATTCGCACGTCATCATTGTATCATTTGAACATTTGAACCGTTTCTTCGTATCAACATTCTTATAGTCCTTAAACATAAGACACACAAAAGAACATCTTTTGCATTCTTTGTATTCTGCATATTTTCAGTATGTATTGTCACAAACTTTTGTACATATGTTTCGTGTATTCCAGTCCTTTTCCTAGATATATGAAATGCAGTTATTCTCCATATTGCCCACCGTACCGTACCCATCATTGTAACATTATAATCATGGGTATGGGAATAGAGCAAATAGATTAAGACAGGGCAGTCATGGGATGACATGACCCATAGGTTAAGTCCAAACGACTCGCTTAATATTAACGATATTTTTGCACGTATTTTCTGTTCTTTAATCTTGACGAAAATGCCGCAATCTACTTCCTATGTATGTCATAGGAAATAATGAAAATAGCGTTTATTGTGTAAAAAGAAAAAAACAAAAATTAATACTGATTTGTTTTATATTGTAAACATTGATTTTGTTTTATTTGTCCTTCAAATTTTGTTCATTGTTTAGAAGGTAATCCCGGTCCATTAGACGATGGCGACGGGACTGGTTCAGTACGCGATACATCATCCCGGTCCATTAGACGATGGCGACGGGACTGGTTCAGTACGCGATACATCATCGCGGTCCATTAGACGATGGCGACGGGACTGGTTCAGTACGCGATACATCATCCCGGTCCATTAGACGATGGCGACGGGACTGGTTCAGTACGCGATACATCATCCCGGTCCATTAGACGATGGCGACGGGACTGGTTCAGTACGCCATACATCATCCCGGTCCATTAGACGATGGCGACGGACTGGTTCAGTACGCGATACATCATCCCGGTCCATTAGACGATGGCGACGGGACTGATTCAGTACGCGATACATCATCCCGGTCCATTAGACGATGGCGACGGGACTGGTTCAGTACGCGATACATCATCCCGCTCCATTAGACGATGGCGACGGGACTGGTTCAGTACGCGATACATCATCCCGGTCCATTAGACGATGGCGACGGGACTGGTTCAGTACGCGATACATCATCCCGGTCCATTAGACGATGGCGACGGGACTGGTTCAGTACGCGATACATCATCCCGGTCCATTAGACGATGGCGACGGGACTGGTTCAGTACGCGATACATCATCCCGGTCCATTAGACGATGGCGACGGGACTGGTTCAGTGCGCGATATATCATCCCGGTCCATTAGACGATGGCGACGGACTGGTTCAGTACGCGATACATCATACCGGTCCATTAGACGATGGCGACGGGGCTGGTTCAGTACGCGATACATCATCCCGGTCCATTAGACGATGGCGACGGGACTGGTTCAGTACGCGATACATCATCCAGGTCCATTAGACGATGGCGACGGGACTGGTTCAGTACGCGATACATCATCCCGGTCCATTAGACGATGGCGACGGGACTGGTTCAGTACGCGATACATCATCCCGGTCCTTTAGACGATGGCGACGGGACTGGTTCAGTACGCGATACATCATCCCGGTCCATTAGACGATGGCGACGGGACTGGTTCAGTACGCGATACATCATCCCGGTCCATTAGACGATGGCGACGTGACTGGTTCAGTACGCGATACATCATCCCGGTCCATTAGACGATGGCGACGGGACTGGTTCAGTACGCGATACATCATCCCGGTTCATTAGACGATGGCGACGGGAATGGTTCAGTACGCGATACATCATCCCGGTCCATTAGACGATGGCGACGGACTGGTTCAGTACGCGATACATCATCCCGGTCCATTAGACGATGACGACGGACTGGTTCAGTACGCGATACATCATCCCGGTCCATTAGACGATGGCGACGGGGCTGGTTCAGTACGCGATACATCATCCCGGTCCATTAGACGATGGCGACGGGACTGGTTCAGTACGCGATATATCATTTATCTCTAGCTTATACATGAAGCATTTTCCTCTTCGTTATTGTTAATACACTTGAACATTCAAAGTTTCTAAGTTAGATTTGATAACTGATGAGTAATTGGACATTTATATATTATCCTTTACATCGACTTGGTTAAACAATTCAACTGATGGATTGCAGTTATTAAATGATCACAAGCCTTCCAGGGGTACATGCGAAATTGTTGGTGGGGTTATAGTCTATGTCAGACAAAGTGTCCATGTTATTAGACGCAAAGACCTAGAGCCGGAGAAAATTTTAAGGGGTTGTTGAAGTTTGGGGATAGCTCGAAGATAGCAAAAATATTGTGAATTGTAATTATATTGTAATTAAGGGTCACTTTAATGACAATCAATTATATGTTATTCCAGAAATGAAAAATAGTTGCATTGATTACAGTTCACAGAAATTTGTTGATGAAACAACACATTTTAATGAACACTCCTCGTCTTTAATCGACGATCAGTATTTCATTCCATATGTCACAGTCCCCCCTCTCCCTCCTGAAACAAATTTGATATCACCCACATCCCCCACGTTTTATTGGATTTATTAATTCCTCTAAACCCATTTAAAGCGTTCAAGCGAAAAGTTTGTCTTTACAATCATAACAATTTATATGTTGCTATGCAGATGCTGACTGATAGGGACAATATTTTTACGACAGTTGATTTTGATAAAATTGTTCAATCCTATATTTGTAGTTGCAAAATTCGTGTATTAAAAACTGTTAGTTACTATTCGAAAATCACATCTTGCATGCTTACAAATGATTTGAAAATGCTAATGATGAAGAAAAATCAAATAAATACTAAAGCAAACACTCCAATCGACAGACTGACTGGAATAAGTTTTTTTAAAAACACGAAATAAGGTGGCGGCTTCGTGAAAAATATTTTACCGATTTAGTCAGCAGATTTTCACTGAAAAGTGATTTTCGAAGTCTTGGTGTCGATGCTGCCGATATTCTAAACAAGGATCTCAAAAAGGTTAATTGCTGGTCAAAGAAATTGTAAGTTAAATTCAATCTGCAGGAAACAGAAATATTTCTGTATCTTGTGAGCCTCCATGTCGCCTATAAATATTGACAATCATATTATTCAAGAAATATCCAGTCATAAACACACGGGTTTATAATTTTCTAACATGATTAATGGCATAACAACACTGGATATATATTATAAATAAAGCTTATAAAAGGGATCTTAGACAGATATGTCTTTGCGAAAATCTACTTATCGTATATACGCCCTGTTTAGAATGACGATGTCAAACGGCATAATCATCACGAAATACATGATATAGAGAATATCAAATAGAAGATAACAAAACGGGAGGGACAAAACAAACGTCTATAAAAAAAGACGTTATCAAGCAAAAGGGTTACGAAAACACTTTCGGCAAGGAAAAAGGAACACAGACTTATACTGTTAAATAAGATTATAAACAAAGAGGCTCCAAAAATGCGACCTTATTCCACATTCAGTTGACGACAACCATTTTACACGTCAGGTCCACAATATACGCACGCGAATAAGCTTCATTTTTGAATATTTTTTAGTCTACTATTAGCATTTGGAATAACTCAATACTAGATATCCGAATGTCTACCTCGCTAGGTGCTTACAAAAATAAGCTAGAGCCACGTAGTATTGTTAGTTCAAAATATTATTATTCCGGATCTAGACAAGGGCATTACTACACTCGAGGCGTCGCATGAACAATAGCTCTCTTGATAAACATCTTTTTTGCGAAACCTAATTGATTTTTCAAACTGTACATTAGGTCAGTTCGAATCAACTCAACACATTCTTTTTGCATTGTAATAAGTACAACCAGATTAGAGCAGAAACGTTATATACACTTGGCCAAAAGTTAGGGACCACCATGTTTTGCTTCAAATAAATAAAAAATTAATTGTTTCTGGTTCTCTACATATGTTATCAACAAAAGCTAGGTTTGTACTATCTGTTGTTAACATTTTTAAATCGCTCGATTCACGATACAATTACAACAAAGATTTGAAAAACACTCAGCCTTTAAAACCCAAGCTTGGCGCCTTTCTTCATTTCATCATGTGCACGTGCGTAACAGGTAAAATTGATCCTGTTTTGAAATCATTTCAACATGGTACGTCGACAACTAACAGATGCCGAGAGATGGCAAGCAGTTGGTATGATAAGGACTGGAATGACACAGCGGCAGGTTTCAGATAGGTTCAATGTTAGCCATTCTGTCATCAGTAGGCTAATGAGAGGACATAATAAAACTGGCATTGTTGGGGAAAGGCCCAGATCAGGGCGACCGAAGAAGACAACAGAGAGAGAAGATGGACTACTTCGAAGACTTGCTAGACAACAGTCTTTTACCACTGCAAACAGGTTGCGTAGTCGATGGAATTTCCATGTTAAAATCAGTAGACGGACAGTTAACTGCGGAAGACTTCGAGCACGGAGACCAATAAAGCGACCAGCACTTACACAAAGATATAAGGATGCCCCACTGCAGTGGGCGCGTGACCATATCGGGTGGAATATTCGCTCTTGGAAAAGAATTCATTGGTCCGATGAAAGTCGTTTTCTTCTGAAACCAGTTGATGGTAGGATGCGGGTATTGTGTCAACGCAACACAGCTTTTGATCCTGCACATATTCTGGGAACTACAGCTTTTGGTGGTGGCGGAGTGACAGTTTGGGGTTGCTTCTTATATGACTGTAAGTTAGACTTGTATTCATTAGATAGCACACTAACTGCATTCAAAAACAGGGATCAGATTTTGGACCCCCGTATTGTGCCCCATTTTGATGCGCATCCAATTGGAAACAGACCCGTGTTCATGGACGATAACGCAAGACCTCATAGAGCATGCATCGTCAACGATTATCTTGCAAATGAGGCAATTAAGACATTACCATGGCCTGCCATGTCTCCGGATATGAATCCGATAGAGCAGGTTTGAGACTATCTCGGCCGGAAAGTGAATGAACGTGACCCTCTAGGTCAGAACATTCAAAAATTGCGTGATACTTTAATTCAGGAGTGGCGGCAATTCCCTAAGCGTAGACTTCAGAGACTTGTCCAGAGCCGAGTTCAAGAATTGCACCGGAAGCGTGGTGGACACACACGATACTGACTCTTTTCTTGTTAATAAATGTTTTAAAATTATTTCTTCTTACATCTTAACAACCCTCAATTCTTTGTATGTAACATTACCAGCGTTTCAAACTGAAACCTTTTTTAGTTATGATTTTGCAGTATTAGGGCATATTTTTACAAGCGACATCTTGTTGGTCGTTTCTAAACGTTTTGATTAGTAAAATCATTAACTTCTTTAAAATAGTCGACTATTTTAAGGTTATATATTCATAAAAATATTGGTTTTAAAAAATCAAACATGACGATACAGCATAAACAAAAAATAATATACAAGTCTAGCAGATTATGCAACGATACAAATGACGGTGTTTCTTGTCAAAAATTTAGACAAAGACTGACCAACGAATGGCCTTAGTCATTGAATGTCAATATAAATAAATGACGTAAACCGGTCATAACATATTGATCTTAAACTTTCTCTTTTCCAACTTAACCCAAAATAGTTGCTTCCCATGTCCGCCAGCCGCGGACGTGCCGTGCTGTTACTTGGCTTTGCTCAAATATTCCAACAAGATGTAATCAAAATTACCAAGGTGACAAATTCTTTACGCCAGACGCGCGTTTCGTCTACTTAAGACTTATCAGTGGCGTTTAACTCTAAATGCTTAAAGTATTTTTTCATTCGGTGATGGAATAATATAAGTCCACCGGGATCGTGTAAAAACACAATACAGGTAGTTCAAAATATTATATAAAAGTCTAAAGAGTCTACCAACCAGCAAGCTTATTAAGTATCGGATCGACAAACATTACGATACAGCAAAACAAAAAATAATATACAAGTCTAGAAGATTATTTGTCAATTTTGATTACATCTTGTTGGAATATTTGAGCAAAGCCAAGTAACAAACGCTCTGAATAACAATAATTTTGACAATTTTCATAATGTTCTGATGATTTTTAATTTTCTTCTCTTTGTAATGTTGTATGCAATTGAGTGTAATGTACATGTATGTTATGCCCTATAAAGGCCACTATAATTGGGAATTGAGAATATCTTATCTTGTCTTTGCTAGAAAATTTCGCGTTTGAATATTTTTTTCAAACTTAATTATTGAAAAACGCCAATGTGTTAATAACGCTATATATTAATATCTAACACTACCAAAATCTTCTTTTTTTACGTTAAAACATTAAACTCCTTTTCGTAGTCTTTTGTATATTCATATTGATATTTGCAGGGGCACCTGATAAAAGTAATGTTAAATTGTGTGACAATGTCATAAATTTGTAGTTATATTGTCATTTTTATGTTGACTCTGGTCCAATGAAATCCATCAAATGCACCTTTTGTCTACGCCTACAGAAATGTACAATTATTTACTTTTTTATAAATGTCTATGAAAACTGAGCCCATATCTTCAGAATTTTCCCATTCTTTTGAGCTTTCTTTTCAATATTAAGTCATTCGGTTTGTCAACTCTCGCGTGTCTGCCTTTTTTCAGTTTTTTCTCTACTGCCTTTTGAATGCATCTATTTTTAGTCACTTATTAGCTATCGAAATTGAAGTACAAGTAAGCATTACATGTTTTCAAGTTTTCTTAGCTCATGTATTTGAAAATGATCACAAATAATTAAAGGCTATTTTAAAATTGAATGCAGCTAAGGGTTGCACTTAATGTAAATATGCAAAAAGACATAAAGGATCGATCTAATTTTATTTGCAAAAATGAAGTCTGAGAAAACATTACTGCTATATCTTATTTGCACTGCAATTTACAATACGCCTGAAACATTTTATAATTTAAAAATCAAGATTTGCTATTGATGGAAACAAGGAAATGTGCATTTAACCGTTTATTTTAATACACCTACGTTAAAAAGTTTATATTAAACATGTTGTTTATAAGTTCTGACCACTAACAGATCCATAAAAGGGGATTGTTGAGGGGGGGGTGTCCAGTTTCCCACATCTCCTTAAAATTTTCATCAAATATCCCCAGTAAGTTTTGCCTCAAATATCCTGTATCCCATGAATAAAATAGGTAAATATTCCATATCCCAATATGCTTTAAACAAGCCTCATAAACACTTATGGATTCAATTGTCCGTTCCGTTTTCCGTTTCCGTTCCGCGTTCCGTTTCCGCGTTTTATACCACCCCTGGAGAATTGTAGCCATCGCACTCATCTAACGTTTAATTTGTAATTAGTCACTTGTGTCTATTTCGTGCAGAAATTAAGACAAGAGACCGACTTGATCAGAAGTGTTTGGCTCGATTTTGACTCTAAATTTAGTCAAGTAAGCTAACTAAATTTTGCATGTTCAGTGACAAGACATCAATTTTATGGTGAAATTAAAAATGTGTAGGCAAGCGTAGTCTGTTTCGTCAAGAGATTTTTACTTGCACAAAACAGGTCGGCATATAGAGGAGCACAATATTTACCCATTGGAATACATCTGACTGATAAAAAATACGTCATCCACACATGACAAGTATGTTGTCAGTTAAAAAACTACGTCATAGTGTTTTTTATTTTTAGATTTTGTATTACAAAATTCTAATAATCGCTAATTACTTGTGTTGTCCATTTTTTTTTAAACCAGCCTTGGACAAGATATTAAAACCGTGTTAGAAACTGTGCGTGACGGAGGGTAGTATATAGGAAACTATGTTTTAAGGCTGTAAAATTGAGAAGACAAAAGAAGCAAGCCATTAGAACATTTACATGGAGCTCTGATACGTAATTGAAGATATACATTTCCTTTACGTATATACCGCATCTAACCCTACATTTAGCAACAGTTATCATTTTAGAGTGTGATAATTATGCCCTATACGTTATAGCAATCCAATCTACATGCAGCATGAGAAGTCGAAAGACTTAACCCCGCTGCAACAGATCCAGTAAGTCTATTAGGGACCGACCATTTAACTTGCAGGGGGGGGTCCTAAAAAAATATTTTTTAAAATGATTTTTGATGAAAAAATATTTTGGAAGCAAAGGGTAAGGAAAAAAAATATTCTGAAGAAGGATTTTAATAAAAAAAAATATTCTGTCGCGACGCCTTCAAAAAATAAATATTTTTCTGACCAAAACAAAAAACAAGGCCCCCCCTCCTTTTCAAGTTAAATGGTATGTCCCTTAAGTCCAGAAAATTATACACCACACAGGGTACCAGTCACATGTAAAAAACGTATTCTGAATTGGACTGATGACGGTATCATGGCCAACCTATGTTTCACGATCTAAACTATAATAAAATGTACAAACCTTTGGTGTAAACAAATGCAACAGACCGTCCGACGCTCCCCTGAGTGTTACGCCACGACCAAAAAATATTATAAGTACAATGTATGGAAATGTCGCTGTAATGTACACAACCTGCAATATAATATACAACATAAACAAGTTATGGTTGCATGTTAACTCCTGGTTGCATGTTAACTCCACTAGTAGTCAGCGAGTGAGCATATGTGTATGTTCTTAACTTGACGTGAGTGCGTGTAAGTGTGTAATAACCACATTACTGAGCATGTTGTATAAATAACTTCGTGAGTACGTCACATTAGTGTACGTCAACATCTAAAGTTTCATAGACGTAGCACCCAGAAAAATATTGGTATGGTCGGAGATGTGACC
Organism: Limnoperna fortunei; assembly: GCA_944474755.1. Taxonomy (NCBI): domain Eukaryota; kingdom Metazoa; phylum Mollusca; class Bivalvia; order Mytilida; family Modiolidae; genus Limnoperna; species Limnoperna fortunei. The sequence goes on from OX104112.1 coordinate 14,005,906, forward strand.
AGTAGGGACACGAAGGGTGGCCTAAAATTTACGGCAGCGTTGTGGGAGACTTAAGCTGTGAGGGCCGCTCAAGGCCACCAGAAGTTCTGGTGTAAATTATGCAAAATCCTGCATTCTGAGAGTTTCTGGCACTAAGGTGAATGACTAAAAACGTCAATTTTTATATCTGACCAGTTGAAAACAGGCATTTTTTATTTCAATTTACAAAAAAAAAAACAAAAAACAAAATAAAAACAGGCATTTAAAGCGGTACGGTCGGACCGATTGCTACGACATTGAGTTAATATAAGTGAATGTTGATATCATTAAATAGCATGCATGGATTGTGTGCTGGTGTTAAGTGGGAATATTGATGTGCGTAAAAATAAATCATTACCACCACCTCTTCGGTACCTACTTAAGGAGAACATGTATCCTACTTTCAAACCTTGGCTCGTAACTTAACTGATTACTGTATACACCATGTTCAGAATACACATTTATTCTATACTATTACATAAAATGTACATCCATACATCTCTCTCTTAACAAAAACCCACGTCTGTACTCTCCCAAAGGCTAATTAGGGACCGTTCAACATTTATTGAAGTACTGGACCGGTGCAATTTCCCCCCTCTACGAAATATCTATCTACCCAGTAGATCCATCAGCAAAAAAACTAAAGGCCAAGTAAACTACCAAAGCAGAAAAACTAATTGCCCGGCATGATATTTTACCTATTTTAGCTATAAAGGTTCTACATTGTATTGTATGCAACTAAAATAAAGCACCATACCTACTGTAAATATATTGTTACCTTTTCACCTAGCCATATTACTAAAGGTATTTTATTGATTTTCTTTCTTTTTATTTAAACAATTTAATGTAAACAAAAGTTCGCGCCCAGCACATGTACAATTCTAAAAAATGTTTATGCCCAGCTGTTAGAAGATGCAAAAAAAAAACAACTATGTGCCCAGTATACAATTGCACCGGCCCAGCAATCTGATAAATATTGAACGGTCCCTTAAACAACTATGTGCCCAGTATACAATTGCACCGGCCCAGCAATCTGATAAATATTGAACGATCCCTTAAACAACTATGTGCCCAGTATACAATTGCACCGGCCCAGCAATCTGATAAATATTGAACGGTCCGTTAGTGCTCCTTTTCCCCAAATTAAAAGTCCAGGTGCAAACATTATTTTGGTAGTTAATTCTTAACACGTGGTCACATAAAGTTTATTAGGGGCTATAGTCAAAACAAATAAAAATCCTTAATCAGTTCTAGAGATAACGATAATTTCATGTGGAAGGCAATCAAAAGCTTTAGATAGGTCCATTAGAACTGCTGCCAAATAGTGATTTTTGTCTAGAGCCTCTCTCCAGTCTTCAAGTAGCCTTAGCAGAATAGTCTGACATCCATGACCCTGGCGAAATGCACATAAATATGGGTTGAATATTTTAACAAAGAAATCGGTAAGTTGTATTTCTAGTACCTTTTCATATATTTTCGAAATGATGGAAAGTACACTTACAGGTCTATAGTTGTTTTTTTGAAGTGCATCACTTTTTTGTATATTGGGGTGACTTGAGCTTCTTTTAGTCTGTCAGGGAAGATCCCAGATTTAACCGTTGTATTTATGAGGAGAGTAATTTGGGGTGCCATGATAGATTTACTGAGTTTCACTATTTTGTCTGGGATTCCATCAACACCAGTGGCCTTTTTTATATTTATTTTGCTCATGATGTTTTCAACTTTGGTTGGTGTTACTTTTTCAAATTCAAAATTGAATGTTTGGTCTCTATGTTTTCCTATTTGTATAATACTGGGGTGTTTTTCTTTATGGAATAGCCTACCTGAACATTTCAGGACTGAGATCAGCTTTTCACAATTTAAAAGCTTGATTCAGTCCTGGAATGGCACAGAGTGTAAATGTAGTGCATGCCAGTAGATATCAAATTTCTGTTGTTTTCTTTTTTTTTAAACTATTATTTATTTGTAATTTTGGCTTATACTTTTAGTTGATTTTAAATACTGCTAACTGCTTAGATATTTTTAACTTAGCTGCTAATTTTAATTAACTATTGGTGTTTACCTCTGATCAATTACATAATGCCTGTAATATTGCTTTTCATGTTTTTTATGATTTTATATCTTGTGCTGTAGATGTGTCTCTTTTAAATTTTTTCTTTTTAAATTCTTTTGTCCTCGCTTTCTTGTTATCGCTTTCCGTGCCAGTGTTTTTATGTAACTGACTTTTATGCTTCTTATTTATTGCTATGCACGTCATCGTTTAAGTGTACTGTATATATCATGTATTGTTATGTTTGTACTGTGTATATTCGGTGAAAAGCTCAGTAGAGCTTATGTTTATTTGTTATTTCCATGCCGAATTCAAATAAAGTTTTCTATGTCTATGTTCTATGTCTATAACGTGTATTCCCTGTGGATACTTACAACTGATCAGCTTTAAAAGATTATCCTCAAATTATAGACTAACTAATGAGACAGTGCAGTGAAGTTTTCACTTTTTGACACCCACCAATTCACACACCACAGTAATTTAAGTGGGAGGTTTAGCATGCTATAAAACCTGGTTTAATATTAAACCATTTCTTTTGAAATACCTGGACCAAGTCTGGACCTATAGTTGCTATATTTTTGGCTTGTTGAACTTCTCGAGCATTTCGAGTGCCGGGTTCTTGGACTGATGGTGTTTGGTACCTTCATTTATTGACAGAAGGTTCAATGATAATCCAATTCATAACATGTTTGTTTCGTATCGTACGTAAATTTAATTTCATATCTTTTTTGGAAATAAATAATTGGCAGCCAACAATTAAAATATCAAGATTTGTACACATTATATTTACTCGCCGTATGATCAGATTACTGGGTACAGAAGGTCAAGGTTGTAGACAAATCTAAAACATTAATCGTAATTATTTTCTATAAGCCGATTACGCATGAGTGTGTACATCATAGAGTTGAAAAAAAACTTAATTAAACATAAATTAATTATTAAATGTGTCATCGATTGTAATTTTTTCACTTCAAAGAGGACGTGGTACTATGAACTCAGTATTGGGTTATGCAATGAACCCGTAATTATTCCACAAATCATTAAACGTTAAACATAACAAATACATTCTATTGTTATAACATCAAAGTACGCATAGTTCCACCCAGTTGGGTACTAGTTGGATTTGAGCCAAAAAGGTGTCCGCGTATTGTGACATTTTTCAATGTATTGACCACAGTGTCGTCTTGCAGCCTTACAAATCCATTGTTGTTGATAAGCTGATTGTACCAGTCGCCGATACAACAACAGTTGGCGCGTTCACTGTCATGTCATTTATTAAATAATAATATTAAATTATTAATGTCTGTTTAAGATTTTCGGAAGTCCTCTAGTTTTTTTTCATTCAAAGAGTGACGTACTCCAATCTATGTTGAATTAAACGAATACAAGTCAAATCTCCCCACGGAAAAACCCCCCGTCAAAAACGCCCCCATGCACTTATTCCAAAAACGCCCAACTTAGCAAAATCGCCCCATCAAAACGCCCCTACATTAAGCCAAATCGCCCCATTTACAAAAATCGCTAATTGACTGTTGTACACAATTTTTTTTTTATTATATGTTAAGGTAAATCATAAATATGTGCTCTTTCTTCGGTCATATTAGAACCTTGTATGTTGAAAGTTTTTAACATCATCACAAGTCAACGTTTCTGTGTCCACATGTGTCCACGAAAGGGTTTCGTGGACACAGAAACACTTACTTGTGAGGATGAGTTTTAAATTGTTCTTCTTTTTATAGGAAAACAAAGGCACGACAACAACAATTTTTCTTTTTTATAATAGCAGAAAACAAGATAACAAACAATGGGTACAAACAATACATTATGCACTTTATATTCTCATGATGATTTTTGATTATTTAATCATAATTACAAAAGAATTGTATACTTTTTATCGAAAATCTTTAAGGTAATAAGGATACCATAATAATCAAAGCAAAATAACGACATAATCGATCATTTCTAAGTTTTAATCAGTGACAATGTAATCCTAAAAGGAGTAAATATTTATACAACTTAACAATTTTATATTGTATATTATTTTTTGGGGTCGATTTTGCTGAAGGTGGGGGCGTTTTTGACAGGGGCGATTTTTCCGTGGGGCGATTTGATCAGCTACCAGTTAAACGAAGCATGGTATCTTGGGAGAAACATTATAAATATCCAATAGCAGATTTGATGACTAGTTAATTGGCACGACAGGGCAATATAGTGTCAGCCATTTATAAATATCTGACTGGAATTTGAAAAAAAAATTGTAATGTCCTTGCGACCAAATTTTCTTTCCTCGAAGTTTTTGAGCAAAAAATTATGCCGTCTTCGTTTGAGCGACAAAATTATATTAGAATAAGAAATAACCGCTCCCCATAGATAAAAAACAGTGCTCGTTATAATACAACTCGATCCCAAAATCGTTCGATATAATACAACATGACCCCAAAATCGTTCGGTATAATGCAACATGACCCCAAAATCGTTCGATATAATACAACATGACCCCAAAATCGTTCGATACAATGCAACATGACCCCCAAAATTGTTCGATCCCAAAATCGTTCGATATAATACAACATGACCCCAAAATCGTTCGATATAATACAACATGACCCCCAAAATCGTTCGATATAATGCAACATGACCCCAAAATCGTTCGATATAATACAACATAACCCCAAAATCGTTCGATATAATACAACATGACCCCCAAAATCGTTCGATATAATGCAACATGACCCCCAAAATCGTTCGATATAATACAACATAACCCCAAAATCGTTCGATATAATGCAACATGACCCCCAAAATCGTTCGCTATAATTAATACAACATGACCCCCAAAATCGTTCGATATAATACAATACGTTTTTATAAGTGCTTACTATAACAGAACACACTCCTATTAGAGCTTGACATAATACAACACGCACCTTTAAGTGCTCGCGATAACAAATCGTGCTTCAATAAACGCGCACTATAATACACAAGGTCGTATAAAATGCATGCTATAAAACAACACTTCAATTAGCTATAATACAATGCGCCCCTTTATGTGATTGAGATAATATAATACGCTCATATAAGCGCTCGCTGTAACTAAACACACCCCTATAGGCGCTCTCTGTAATACAACACACCGCTATAAGCGCTCGCTCTAATTAAACACACTCTTATAACACTCGCTGTAATACAACACACTCCTATAAGGGCTCGCTGTCTCAGCGCTCGCTATAATACAACACGTTCATAGTTTAGTGCTCGTAATAACCTTATACCTCCCGCGATCAGTATGTTTGTGGTTTAACGACATTTTCAGCGATTTTTTCAGCGATTTCATAGCGGCCAGTTTATATTGAGGATGCCTAAGAAATACATGAAAGTCTTCTTATATTCAACGCACTCACTGGTACAATGTTCGGATCTAATTGTATACCGGAATTAATCGACCAAAAAGTTTATACAAAAACATATCATAATTTTTACAAGCTTTTGATTAAGCCTAGTGCTTCCGGACAAATATTACGAGGATATTACAGTTTGGCGTCGTGACTTTCATTTCCGCTCAAAGGTAGTTCCGCAGAATGAGAATCCATAAAACTTGCAACAATTCTGAACTAGCTTATTAATCAAAACTGAGGCAAACTAAGCAGTAGACTAGTTGTATTTTTGTTCATTAATAAAACAGTGTTTATATGAGCCTGCATCATGTCACCGGTACTTCAGAAGACATTGATCGGATATCACTGTTTGGGACAACAACAGTTCTTATGTAAAGTAACGTATTGCATGCAACGACACGATGGGACAGAATATGTTTCTATTTTTTAGATTTATAATGGCGTCGAGACTGAATAAAAAAAAATCCGATATTTTGAGTTAGAATTTCTAATGGCGTATAAATACACTTGTTACCAGTGGCAATCTTACTAAAATTGATATAGTATTGCTCATACAGTCAACATTTGTCCCAAATCAAAAGAAAGTGTGGGCATGCGCCGTACAACAGCTCACTCAGGCTCTTCATGTTCAAGAATGGCAAAATCTTACAAAGACCGCTTGAGGGACGTATTAGCACAGTAATAATTCGGGTGCGAGCGGCCACCAACAGTGAACACGATACTAATTCGTTGACAGTTGTATTCTCACAATTTTACTCAGGAGTGAAACTTACTGCATCACATGGCGCCATTTGTTTATTTATATTTATCCTAACGTCCTTCAAACAAGTTGAATGAATGATATTTGTACCAAAAATTTAAATGTAGAGGTCATTCATTGAAATCGTAATACGATCTGTATAGTTTTTGAAGAATTTGACATCCTGGATCATCCTTAATGTGTTATCGTACAGTATACCAATAGTACTGCTTACTTAATATATAATTGTAATTTTAACAGAAAATATTTTTATTTATATGTCTTTTCTTGTTTATTTATAAAATTTAAACATTCATGATTGAGTGTTGACTGTAACACTGGAATTAGGCTGCATGGGCAGAGAAAACGAATTACTATCATTAAATAGCCCTGAATCAATCCCTGTTATATAACTGTTGTAACTCTGGTCTTTTATCTTGTTCAAATATGTTTCTAAATAGAACGGAATGTCAGTTTACAATCTAAACCAAATGTTTAATGAATGTGTTTTGATGTTATCTGAAAAAAATGCAGGATGCACTAAAACATCAAATTTCCTGTAAAACTGTCATAATAAAATAGGTAGAATTGGTGATGGTCATATACTAGTACTGAATTGGTAAAGGTCATAGAGTAAACTGGTGAAGGTCATATACTGAATTGGCCGACAGGTTTTATAGATTTAAAGTTTTATTTGCAAAAGTCATATACTGAATTGTAAAGGTCAATGGTGAAGGTCGTATACTTGAATTGGTAAAGGTCACATTGTAAACTTATGAAGGCCATATACTGATTTTGTAAGGTCATATTGTAAACTTGTGAAGGTCATATACTAAATTGGCCGACAGGTTTTATAGTTTTATTAGCAAAAGTCATATACTGAATTGTAAAGGTCAATGGTAAAGGTCGTATACTTGAATTGGTAAAGGTCATATTGTAGACTTGTGAAGGTCGTACACTCTTAGAACATCTATATTCATGACTAAACTGATGGCATAGTTTAGTTAACTATCCGAACGCCTACCTTGCACGAATATAGTCTAAACGACTGTTTAAATTTATAATCGCGATGTCTTACTTCTCCAACGACTGTTTACTTTTATTATCTGAATGTCTAAATTCTCCTTCGAATGTTTCGTTTTATAATCTGAATGCAGAAGTTCCCAACGACTTTTTTTGTTTGTTATCAGAATGCTTACCTTCCCAGACGATTTTATTCCCTTCCATATACAGGCATAAATAACTCCCCAAGCAAATAAAAGGCATAACAGCATCTTCCATTTGATGCCATCACCTTCATCAATCCCTGACGAAATGTCCAAAGCCTGGCGATACCAAAAATATGATGTTGGTCCTCCCTTTTCACATTCTATATCCTTGATGGTTCCGTTAACTCTTTCACAATCCGACCAAGGTAAAGGATACTGGAAGGAATGTGCCACGTAGTAGAAACACCACATGATTATAGCATTATAATAAACGCCAACCATAAATGAGGTCACTGCACTGGCGACACCTATGCCAGCTAAGTATGGGTGTACTTTTGACCAAACTCCCATACTTCCACGCCGGAAGTGTTGTCCGACGGCGAATTCAAGGTACAGTAAAGGCATGCCTTCAATGAATAGCATAATGAGGTATGGAATAAGGAACGCTCCTGGAAATAAATTATCAGCATTAAAGCTTAAATATAAATAAAAATTAAAATGTTTAATTAGGAGCAGGCACTGCTTACTCGTCCGGAGCACCGGAGTGCACACATGGTTTTTATTAAATTTGTGTAATTGACTGTTTTTGATTTTTGTTTTGTGTTGTATATGTTTGTCAAAATCGGATTCGCTATCGTCCCTTGCAGTGGCGGATCCGGGGGGGGGGGGGGGAGGGGCGTACGCCCACCCTTAAAAAAGAAGAGGAAAAAAACATGGAGGGTAACAACCTGCACCAAAGACAAAAATGTAATCCCCGCTCGTATTCGCCATAAATTAATGCATTAACAGAACTACCCTTTGCCGTTAAAGAGCCTCAGCGGTTCGCGAGAGGACCACTTCATGGCCCTTCTTTTTCTATTCCCTTTTTACGCCTCCCCCCTTTTCGAAAACCCTGTATCCGCCCCTGCCTTGACTTTCCGCTCTTGTTGTAAGATAAGTTTCCTTGCTGTTTTTCTTCACACAACAAGTACACATTCATGAGTGAATGATATGACATCGACAAATTCTAGAGATTTTCATTTAGTTTGTGAGTGATTTTACGCAATGATAAATGAAAAAAAAAGTTTTAAACTTCACAATTCAAGTCAGATCCTACTTAATTGAACATTTTGAAATAATCCATTGCAGTTGAGAGTCAATGTTCAGTTTTACTCAAATATGAATTCTGCATTAGATTTTACTCAGCTGTAAAAAGTGATGCTTTAGTTGGCAACAACCAATCATAACACAGCTTAGTAGATTAGAATTATTTAACAACCAATCATAACACAGCTTAGAAGATTGGAATTATTCAACAACCAACCATAACACAGCTAAGTAGACTGGATTTATTCAACAACCAATTATAACACAGCTTAGTAGATGTGAAGTTTTCAACAACCAACCATAACACAGCTTAGTACATTAGAATTATTTAACAACCAATCATAACACAGCTTAGTAGATTGAATTTTTCAACAGCCAATCATAACACAAGCTTTGTATGAAGTAATCAACAATCAATCATGTAACAAAGACTAGTAGACAGGAGTTATTTAACAATCAATCACAGCTTTGTGGGAATTATGCAACAACCAATCTTATTTTTTTAATGGAGTTTAACGCCACTTTCAACAATTTTTCAGCTATATAATGGCGCCAACTTTTTATTGAGTGAGGAAGCCAGAGTACCCGGAGAAAACAACCGACCTGAGGTAGTTAAACTGGCAATCATTGTCAATTAAGATTAGAGTCGAGTATACCTGCAGATTAATCTCAGTGTTGACCGACCACGTGATCAGTAGTAAACGAACTACCTTAACCACTCGGCCACAGAGGCCCCTCAACAAATTATTAAAAAAACTTAATTAGTAGATTCGATATTATTCAAGAATTAATCATAACAGCTAGGTAGATTGTAATTATTTACTTTTAAGTGATTCATTAAATATAGCCGTACTTAGACATACGAAATACACATTGAACTATAGTTGAATAAAAGGCGAGACAGCGGGTCAAGCACTGAAATCCCCCGGTCGAATAATGAAAAAAAAATTAATGTATATATACCTTCAACAACTAACGAGATGTGTAATATTTGCCTAGAAATAAAACATCCCTAGTAAATATAACGTTAGAGATAATACTAAGGACAGGGGGCGCATGTGTAGAAATTACTGAAGTCCAGCAGGGCTATGCCTGGTTGGTGATAAAGGGACTGAAGAATACCTTAGACCAGCAATTCTGCATGGTTTAATAAATGGTAATCATTATATTGGAGAAATCTTATATCGACGTGAGAGACCAGAAATTAAAGGTGAATGAAATTCAGAAAGATCTTAAAGAAAAATCATTGCATTTAGCTAACAAATGATTTTATCTCAGTTGAACTTAATATAAGTTTTAAGCAATTTAGGTAATCTGTTTTTTTAAAGGTCGAATTTTACGAGCGTAATAATCCGATTTTAGTTTGTGATTTGTCGGATTAGAGAAAAGGCGAGAGTAAGATTTTTTGTTTCTAACAATCGGTATCCTTGGTTCAATAGTTATCAGTTAGAACTGTATTTCCTTTATTACCATAAGCAAGATCAGTACAAATACAGCCACATCAAGCCATCTGTTTACAACTGCTTAAGCTGGCATTTAATTGCTAAATAATTTACAGTGAACTGTCTGTAAACATTTGAAATGGACTCAGATTTGCCCTGTTTGTTTTGATTCTGATAGCTGTGTTGTTTTCGTGACAGTGTTCTGTATTGATTAATTTAATTGTCAATTTTTGTTTGTTTTCTTTTTATATATTTGAATATTGACTGAAGAACAATTTTAATTAGAGGTTTGTTTTGAAATATTTTATGTTTGCTTTCGTATGGGATTTTCGACATTTTGTTATCTAAATTTATTTTTTACATGAACTGTGAAGCCCACGTGAAGCCGCTATTAACCGGTAGATTTGCACTTTAAACTGCGTCTTAATGACCAGATAACACCCAGTGACGTATCACGGCTAATTAAATCGGCGATTTCTTTTGTGTGTATTAAAGTGGATTTTAAACAGAATATTCTTCTTAGTAAAAAGCGGTCAAGCCCGTACTATACACAGTAGAATGGCGGGAATTGATTTTACTGATCGATTGTTTTATAAAGTTTGTCGGTAACAGATGGGTCTTATTTCGTACTAGGACTAATATAATGTCATATTGTTGATTTTCAACAAACAGTCAATGAAATAGTATTTAATGCGTTAAAATGGGTCACAATTTTCTGTACACTAACTTGTCAAGGTGGGTTACGCGGGTGCACCATTTCCTGTACACAAATTAGATTGGGCGCAGTTTTTAGGGTGGGTATACTGGGGACCAATATCTGTACACCGGGATTTGTTGAGTTGAGTAAGAATGTGAGGATAGTGGCATTTTTCTTTACAAGTTGTGTAGTTGTGTTGGGTTAGTGAGTGGTGCGAGTGTGTCGGTTTTTGTTTTTGTTTGTTTTGGTTTTTTTTTTTTTTTTTTTTTTGGGGGGGTGATTGTGACTTAATTGTGACAGTTGGGGGATCGGGGCATCAAGTTTCCCTAGTAAATATCACATCGTATATTGTTTGCATTTATACGAAACGATGGGACTGAAAAATATTTAAAAAAATATATTGTATTAAAATAACGTTGACAAACAATAAATGTCCCAATCATAATAACATTCCATTCATAATCTAGAAGACTTGATCACCAGAAATCAGATTAGTATTGACTTTAATCAGGAAGTGTTACTATTTTTTAACCAAATAAACATTGAACTTCTACGACAGGAATCTCATATTACTTAGTTTCTAAAAATAACCGCAAAATCTAACGCTAACTAACCCCACCCCCGATTTCACTCTCCTGATTGACTACTATGTACATACCTCCTCCGTTCTTTTGACAGAGGTAAGGAAACCTCCAAACATTTCCCAATCCAACTGCATAAGAAATTACCATAAAGAAATACTGCAATTTACTATCCCAAGCAACACGTGGCGGCTCAATAACCTCGCGCTCTATTGTCACTTCTAATCCAGGTTCGTCTGAAAACAACGTTTTTGTTTCAATTTGGACATGTTTTTCTTTCTTTCCCATTTGTTCAATATATATTTTATACTTATTTGTTTTTTATTCTCACAAGCGTTGTAGTAACTGTTAAGTGCAGCATGAATGAATTCTATGAATGTAATGTAGTGGAACAAACCATTCCGTCAGCGGGGTAGTACGCATAAGATGAAGTGTGTTGTAGTAGATTAACTTTTATAAGAAATTTGTAATTAGAACGGTTTTAGGAAATCTTGTGTTGCAACCAAGAAAAAATATATTACTTCATCTTTTAATTTTCGTTGAAGATGCTTAGACGATTTCAGATATGTTGCCAGCACAGGGTGGGGGTGGGAGGAACTAGAGATACTTTTAGGTAAAGGTGTGCGGATGGAGATTTGAAAACCCTCCCTATTCATATATTTTTTGACGTTATAACGGGACTTAATCACATACTGAATTATTAAATCACACCTATTCATATATTTTATTATTGCACATCCCCATTGACAAAATAGTCCATTCATCAAGTGATGTAATGGGACACTTTGTTTGAGAATTGAGGCATGGTTACAACTACCAAATGATATACTTTTCAATAAAAAAAAACTAAAAGGGTACAATACGGGCCGCACTACCGTAATACCTTTTAACAGGCAAGTTACCCTCCTCCCTCCCGTTGTTGCCAGTAGCCTCGGAACTGTATTTTATTTATTTATTTATTTATTTATTTATTTATTTATTTATTTATTTATTTATTTATTTATTTATTTATTTATTTATTTAGTTTTTGGTAATTTTAACCACCTAGCATTCTTTAAAAATGACGAATAACAGCATCATGACTACATCAATAAAGACAGTTAACACAATAAATGTGTTTTGGAGGAAATTCCCTTCTTCATAAGAGAAAAAAAGGTAAAACTATCATGAGTAAATCTAATTAAAGTGATATCTTCCCTCGGCTCCCCTTTTTCTTTTTTGCTATTGTCGCCTTTCAGAGCGACAATAACAAAAAGGTTGAGCTATTGAAAGATTTAATTTTAATTAAATTGTTCTATGGTGGTCACTATGACTATAGATCAAAGGAAATATATCGCCCAAATACAACCGAACATTTCCCGTCTTATGTACTATTTCCTATTCCTGGATTTGACTTTTTCCTAGATATGTCAACGAGAAACTTGACAGGTGTCTAATTAGAGGCAGGCACTGCTTACTCGTCAGGAGTACCTGGTGGTTTTTATGGGATTCGGGTTACTCAGTTTCTAATTCTTTTGTGTTTTATTTTGGTTTTGTTTTGCAGTGTATATGTTTGTGTTATTGTCCCTAGTACTATCGGTAAGTTGCTATTTTTAAATCAATATTTTATGCACACAATTAGCCCCGTCATTTGTTAATGTATATCTAAATCATAACGGATTGCGCGTTTAGTAATATTCATTATTCACGGTTTTCGTTCAAAAGGGAGACAATCCTTATTTGCATTCATTTTACGTTAACAATGTCAGGAAAGTCGTGCCAAACATAACAAGTAATGTATTTTCATTTGCGTTTAAGATATAATATACCCATTAACCTAAATAAAATTATTAATATGTATATTTACCGCCTACACGACTAAACAGGTGACACGACCATTTGTATAATTGTCATAATGCAATATGTCAGACACATAGATCTTAGGTTTCACACCAATGTTTCGCGGACCAATGTTTGGGAGGGACTGTTTATTGAAATGTAGCTTGATTCCCATTTCTTTTTACCTAAAACAATATAAATCTCCCATGATTCAGTAAAGATAACTATGGTTGGATTAATTGAGGCAGTGTTAATTAACAAGCCGTATATGGCATAACACTGAAGGTCACTCCGAGAGATTCGTTAATTTTTTATGCGTTATGAGGAACATAATGTAATTATTGTTTTATTGTAAGCTGTCGTAATGTCTATAGATGGTGGATAGATACAGTTTAAAAGGGATCGTTGTTTCCAATATATCATTCAGTTTGTGAAAACAAAAAGTGTTGTCACAAACAAAACCGCATCTGGGTGCCGTTTCATAACGTGTTCGTTATCCCATAACGAGCACGTTAATTATCGATCGCTTTATTAAACGGCACCATTGTCTTAATCTAATCAATGGAGTTCAAAACAAACACGCAAGCAGGCAGACACGCAGGCAAGCATGCAGTTACGCACGCACGCATGCGCACAGGCAGTCATGCACGCATGCACGCACGCAGGCGCACACACACACCCTAATTCCCCTCAGTCTCGGAAGAATAACGAGCATTAGCAGACTAATAGCCTTTTGTGTACGTTTTGAGGAAAGACTGGGTGATCCTACACCAGAGATTGAAAAAAATCGTTGAACTCGCATAGAAAAAATATTTCTATTACGAATTAAACAACACTGAGCCAAATTCTCCGTTACCAACATTCATAAGATAGTAAAAAAACACATTGGATGTCAACATGCTGTACAATTCCATTGATACGATTAGTTTTAATAATAAACTGGTAGAAATGGTAAACACAAAACACATCACGGCTTCTCTGTTTCATTTATTTGGCTCAACGCCATTTCAGCAATTGTTCCGTAGTAACAGCACCGAGCTTACCCTCGACTTAACTCACAGTTGTGAACATAGAAGGGGTTTGTACATGTAAAGATACTAACAGTCAGTTCTGGAGCAATGCCAGCTATGATTTTTTATGGTTTAATTGTGTAAAATATAGACATATAAACTGTAATTTTGAAACAGATCAATATCTGAAACTATACAACGCTTATTTCGTTGTATGGTTATTTAATAAGTCCACGAAATATCCAATTGTAAATGAAAAGAAACAAAATTACATGTATATTAAACACTGAAATCGTTTTTACACTTCGGCATGTTATATGTCTAGGGGAGGTAAGCCTGTTCCTCTTCTGTAGTAAAAGCCTTTCAGAATATGTTCAATTCTGCAATACCCTCTGACAAACGATTGTAGATGTTTATCCAGTCTGCTGCCGTAGTTAGATGACGTAAGAACTGGTACCAGTCTTTTTTGTTCCTAAAATAAAAAGATGTGTGTTAATATACCCCACTGAATCTTGTTTTTTAGTGCGTTTCAACCAAGTTGCCTTCTTTACCCCTACGTCTTCTATAGTCCCCCCTAGTCACCGTCGGTCAGGGTATGTTCGTTTACCACGGTATTCTATTCGCCTTGTCGTCAATCTAACAAAACTAACATCGGTCATGATCCTATGTGTTTAACTACATGGCAGCACTGTTGTCAGGAAGTCCTCATTTTTGCAAAAAGGTTCTTACTTGATTCAAATGTCAGCAATGGCGAAGGTCTTTCATTTACCCCATGTACTGCTGCTCGTGTACATCTGTGTCGACTTTGTCTTTGTGTTTATATTTATGGTCTTCGATTATAAGGCCCCCTTAATAACTGTTTTACATGCTAAATGAAATGGTGACAAATAAGGTTTGCTGACAGTCAAGTCCCGAAGAATATTGTTTTGTCACCACCATGAATTGCACGTCGTGGTGATCAATATTCTTTTAAATTATTTCTGTCTCTCTTCTCGTGTATGCCCTGCAACAGGTGTCACTACAGAATCAGAATATCGTCTCACTTCAAGAACACCCCTAAGTTCAGAACTGTTTTGCTTATTAGTTACCGTGGCTTTTCAATGTTGCACGTTGTTTTGTTTTTTGTTTTAGATAACACCTCAGTACTTACCTTATGAAATCTGATCATATATCACTATACCCCGTTTGAACGGCGATCTGAAATTTGAGTATACGCACCCTCGTCTTAAACTGCTAAGCCGACAATAGTGATGTGTTCTGTATATTTTTACCTCATCTTGAACGCTAGAAAGGAACTATTGATCGGTTTTCTGTATTCCTACCTCGTCTTGAACGGCCAGACAAAGAGTATTGATCTGTTTTCTGTATTCGTACCTTACCTTGAACGGCCAGATAAAGAGTATTGATCTGTTTTCTGTATTCTTATCTCATCTTGAACGGCCAGACAAAGAGTTTTGATCTGTTTTCTGTATTCTTACCTCGTCTTGAACGACAGACCAACAGTATTGATCTGTTTTCTGTATTCTTACCTTGTCTTGAACGGCCAGACAAGGAGTATTGATCTGTTTTCTGTATTCTTACCTTACATGGAACGGCCAGACAAAGAGTATTGATCTGTTCTCTGTATACTTATCTCATCTTGAACGGCCAGACAAAGAGTATTGATCTGTTTTCTGTATTCTTACCGCATCTTGAACGGCCAGATCAACAGTATTGATCTGTTTTCTGTATTCTTACCGCATCTTGAACGGCCAGACAAAGAGTATTAATCGGTTTTCTGTATTCATACCTCATCTTGAACGGCCAGACCAACATTATTGATCTGTTTTCTGTATTCTTACCTCGTCTTGAACGGCCAGACCAACAGTATTGATCTGTTTTCTGCATTCTTACCTCGTCTTGAACGGACAGACCTGTTTTCTGCATTCTTACCTCGTCTTGAACGGCCAGACAGCAGTGTTGATCTGTTTTCTGTATTCTTACCTCGTCTTGAACGGCCTGACCAACAGTATTGATCTGTTTTCTGTATTCTTACCTCGTCTTGAACGGCCAGACCAACAGTATTGATCTGTTTTCTGTCATCTCTGTGCATCTTGCTGTCATAATCATATTCTATGTGAAACAGACGATCGTAGTTTGTCGACACATTCGCCTGAAAGATTACGTTAAATCAAATAAAAACTAAGATATACTCGTTATATGTGATATGTCTGTAAACCACTGCAGCTGTTAAAAAACTTGTAGACGCACCAACTTTTCTAATTGTAGTTGTGGTTACTGTTTTGTTTGACTGATTATACGCTCATGCTTAACTGATCGGATATGCTTAACTCAAGATCCACAAGGCAACTGGCCCTGATGGCATTTCCTGTCGCTTACTGAAGGAACTAGCTGCAGAAGTCGCTGCAATGTTCCAGCTCCTTTTCCAAGCGTCTTTAGACCAGGAAGTTATACCATCAGACGTGGAATGTTGAGAACGTAGTACCAATCTTCAAAAAAAGTGATAAAAGCAAAGCAGGGAACTATCGTCCAGTTAGCCTGACATCAGTAGTATGTAAAGCAGCGGAACACATCATCTGTAGCAGTATCATGAAGCATCTAGATGCCAACAACCTGCACGATGCACAGCATGGCTTTAGGAAAAGGCGATCCTGACAGTCCAAGATTTAGCCAAAATACCTACGCAATGCCGGCCAGGGCCAGACAGATCTGCTACTGCTCGATTTTTCCAAGGCCTTTGATGAGGTTCCTCACAAACGTCTTCTCTACACGATCAACTACTATGGTTTTAGGAACAGCAACAATCAGTGGATAGAAGACTTTCTAAGCAGAAGGACGCAGCAAGTGGTACTAGACGGCGCAAATTCCAACACAGCCCCAGCTTACTCAGGCGTCCCCCATGGCAGCGTACTTGGCCCCTTGTGGTTGCTGTTGTATATCAACGACTTGCCATATGCGGTATCAGCAGGATCAACGGCCCGCCTATTTGCGGATGATTGTGCCCTGTACAGAAACATCAGAAATAAGAGCGATGCCATTCAACTCCAACAAGATCTAGTCCAGCTGCAGAAGTGGGAATCTGACTGGCATATGGAGTTTCACGCGAAGAAATGCCAGGTGGTACATATTGCCAACAAGATAACTGTCAACGACCCATACAACATTCACAACCACACCCTTGACGTAGTAGACCCTGCGTAGTTCCTCGGGGTTATCATACATAAGACACTCAGATGGAACGAGCACATCAACCAGGTAACCAGGAAGGCAAACAACACCCAAGCATTTCTAAGGCACAACATCCAACATTGCCCGCGTGATACCAAGGCCTTGTGCTACCTTACCCTCGTTCGACCACTCACAGAGTATGCATCCGTAGTATGGGATCCGTTCACAGCAGAAAACATCAACAATCTGGAGATGGTCCAGCGTAGAGCTGCCGGATGGTGTTCGCAGACTACAGGAACACCAGCAGTGTTACTGCCATGATGAACCAGCTCCAGTGGAAGACCTTGCAGGAGCGGAGAGCCCAAGCAAAAGTCATAATGCTGTACAGGATTGTACACAAGCTAGTAGACATACCGTCCCAAACACTGACACCCACCATCTCGCCAAGGGATAATAACAACAGCTTCCTGGTGCCTTATGCCTGAGTACTAGCAGAAGCCATTCTTCCCAGATGGGATCAGGACCTGGAACTCCCTACCAGCTGAAGTAGTCAATGCTCCATCTCTTGACTGCATCATAGCCAGGCTCCAGGCCATCACCCTGAGGGATTAGACGTACCGGTTGATTTAAGCCTGCACCCGCATTGATAGATGTTTTTAACCTGCACATGTGACAACGGCCTCTTAATTATTTGTGTATTAGGGAAACTATTAATATTTTTTGCTCTTACTCGGGCACCAAGTTTCGTTGAGTAATGAGAGACCCCTCAAAACGAGCGAAATCATTTCACTAATATCACATTAAATTTTCGGGGTGCCATTTCAGATAAAATTTTTCGCAAATTTAGAAACCCCGAAGGGTATTCAAGGAAACTCACAAACACCCATAAAATAGTCCAGAAATGGGCTTTGCACAATCAGCTGAAAAATATCCAATACATTTAACAAACTATATAAATGAATTTATTTATCAATTCTGTATGAAACTGTTTTAAATGCAGCTCTTATATCTAAATTCCATTGAATAATAAATCCACTGTCCATGCTACAGCTCGGCGCAGCCAAATATCAAAATAAGAACTAATTTCCTCTCCCTCAGTCAAAGGTCATTTACAGAGCCGTTGTCATGTAATATACTCGCACATTTTGGCACCTGCAGTCAACCTTGTACTAAAGCGCCGGTACGAGTAGAACATTAAATGTTTGGTACCTGATCTCGAAGAAGAAGAACTGATCATACGCTCATGCTTAACTGATCGGATATGCTTAATTGATATTACGCATCGGATATGCTTGACTGATCGTAAAGTTATGCTTAACTGATATTACGGGCATGTTAAACTGATGACACGGTAATGGTTAACTGGTCATATTGTTAAGGTTAACTTATCCTTCGTTTATGCGTCACCGATCATTCGATAGTTGTGAACGACATAGTCAAGTTGACCGCTCAAGTTTTATATAGTCACAAAACGTATATAAAATTATTTATAGATCTGAATAATACTTGAATGGAAAACTCGAAACCTGTGACAATCTAAGTCATCTAGAAGTACAAACTTACAACTGTTGGTCTCTTTCTCTGGTTGTACATGGTAGTATTTACGGCGTCTAACTCGGCACGTGACCAACATTTTATCCCTGGCCAATGTCTGGACCCATCTCCTTTAGTTGACAAATGGTTCCGTCTAATTCTATCAGTTCGCTGGAGAATTAAAAGCATATATTTACGTGTTTCTTGTGAAATTATAATTACATGTAACAATATATATAAGCTATTAGAGTTTTAGGTATCAGGTTCGACATGCGGATCCACCTGATTTTTACCGTGATACGTTAAGTTTTTATTGAAAACAAAACGGTTCTATATTAACTTTATTTAACCAACTAACTGATAAATTTCGTAATAAATACCAATACTTAGTAACTGGTCAACGGTAAACATCAAAGTAAAAATGTGCATATTACCGATAAAATTTTAGTACAGTTTATTTAAAACCGTGTTTTTTTGAATTCGCAAACTTTTATCAGACACGACACTCCCGACACTTGGAAAGTAAGTATTAAATGAAGTAGTGTTAAATGAGATAAAATAATCAACAATGAGTTATTCAATGGAGGCATGTTGAAAATACTACCTATTTCGAAGTCGATTTATATACTCAATTACAAGCTAAAACACGTTGCAGACTACATACCGACAGGACGTTTTTCCACAACCCGTCCAATTCTCTAGGGTTCACTTCACATTTGCCATACAAAGACATTCTCTTCTCTCCATCGCCCATGATTTTGATGACCTACAATAAAATTTTTCACTCTAAGCTGTTAGACGTCAACGTTCGTATCTGCAGATACAGTAACGTTACAATGGGTTGCATGACGTCATAATAGCGACGTTTTTACAGTTTATGCATATTTTATCAGCAGTAGCGAATAGCGTCGCATTTGGTCAGATAACAATAAGTTTACAGGATCTACGCGTATATGATTCTTTTTCTACATAGAGATTATTACATATAAAAACCTTATTACCAAGCACGTTGAAAACAAATCTTCCGATCTCGTGGCTGGCGGAATAACTGTTAAGAAGCGTATTTTCCATCAGCTTTGTTTGTTTGTTTAAATGTTGTTTAATGCCACTTTCAGCAATTTTTCAGCTATATCATGGCGTTCAGTTTTTATAGGGGGGGGGGGGGGGAGCCGGAGTACCCGGAGAAAACCCCCGAACTTCGGTAGGAAAACTGGCAATCCTTGTCAATTAAAGTTGGAGTCGAGCGCACCCTGCCCGCAGTAAGGCTCGAACAGTGTTGACAGACCACGTGATCAATAGAAGATGAACTACCGTAACCATTTGGCCACCGAGGCACCTGTTATAACTCAGTAATACTACCTCCGAGTAAAGACGATATTCGCATTCTCAGTGCGTACGACAAAGCCAATTTGTTTCGCGCCTCAGTATGTGCTAAATGTAATACCAGTGTTGTCATGTTGTCGATATTTTGTCTATTGAATAGCAATTAATCAGCCGGTCCAGATTCGATAAGCTCTCAACTCTAGTGAGAAGCCACCGACGAGCATAAATATCACGAGTTTAGCTTTTATAAAAAGCTTACCGTCTCTTAGCTGAATTTCTCATTTTATGGGTATTATTAAAGTATTTGTTGTTTGTACATGTTGTAATTTATATATAAGATAGGTAAGCAATGCACCTTTTAAGGACATTGTTTGCGCTAAACTATCAACCAATGGTGCCTGAGATATTTACATAGTGCTTGAGATATTTACATAACTTTCGTCTGGGACCATACTGAGAGGGTCCCCAGTGCTCGACCCACAGAGCAGACCAGCGCGTCCCCGGGTGGCGGATAGGGAGACCCTCTCGTTGGGGGGTTGTCAGGTCATAATACGGAAAGCCTGACCGCGGACCGTAGTGGGTAACGTGTTTGGAGAGTGCCACGCTCCTTGCACGATAAAGACCCCATTTGTAGATTTTGAAACAGAGTAGTCTCATTGTAGCCGCTACAAAAGGCTAAATTTTCCACCCCTACCCAAAACTCTATACTTTTCCAGTGGCAGTCAAAATTGTATTCCCTGTGACCCATCCCACCCATATTCTCCGTTGATTTATTGTTTGTTAACTTGTTCCCGTCCTGAATATAGATGAAATACTACTCGCTGGACGTAAAGCAGACATCCAATCAATCAATCAATCAATCAATCATAACTTTCGTCACTTCACACGTGTTTTTCTTAAATAATTAAACTGGGAGAAGGTAATAATATACAATTATCAATCTAGTTGGTGTGTGACCCGGTGATTTCTTTCCCCGAGAAAGAGGGGAAAGAAATGCCGGGTCAAACTCCAACTAGGATGATAACTGTTATATTATATCGAATATTTAAATTAAAACAATTCAATATTTGCAACATCCAGCAATGTAGACAGAAACATACTACTGTTTTGTTTGAATGTTTTATTATGTATCCAAACGCAAAATCTCGCAAAATCTCACTCGAGGGTGACCTTACCATGCGAGCGAACGTTTACCGGTTGACCCAGCGAAATCGCACATGTCACGTGACGGCGTCTAAGCGAATCAAAATCACGATTTCTATATGAGTATATAATATTTTGTAAATTGTCACTTCGACCGTCGTGTTTCCGAAAATTTGGAAACGAGCCAAATGTCACCTGTTGTTAGAAGACAACCGATGTGATGTCATAATTCTAGGACCATGTAATATCTAAATGCATCGAACCGTGTGTATATTAGTGTTTTTTTGTTGTTGGTTTCATTACAATGGAACTCATAAGATTCAGCTATCATCCAAACTAATTGATGTTGCACGAATGAATAAGTATGGCATTAGATCATTGGAAGGAGATGTGGGCCATAAGACGACATTGTTGCTATTTGAACTTTGACTTCGGGCTCAAATTGAAGTTTTGGATTTGGTGATCATGTTAAACATATATGTTTACTCTATTATCTCTAGCCGTTTTCAAGCTAAAAGGCAAAAAATCGAAACTCGTCAAGGGCTGTTACTCAAGAACGGTTCATTAAACATGTAAAGAGTTTTGGACTCAAATACCAATGAAGGTATTATGAGAGGTGGATTTTTTCTATTTCTTGTCTGCTTCTGTCATTTGCGGTTTTCGAGTTGCAATAAATACAAGAATGGAGGAGTATGATGGAAGTCATTACTGATCTTTGACCTCGACACCATTTTTAAGATCATGTCACATGGGGGGGGGGGATAACACGGGAAACAAAAATCCCGCTATTCTGATTAATTGTGTACTTAAAACGTGTCGCGGAACATCAACATCAAGATAAGGTGTTCCCATAAGGACACGCAAATTACATATTTCGTTTTTTATCATAATAGAAAAAGGTTTCACAAATCGTGAGAATTGTATATCGCTTAATTTCATCTCTCGCCATAAGCTCGTTTATTATTTTGTTGAAATAAAAAAAAACTCGAGATGATATAAAGCGATATACAATACTAACACATTGTTATTACTTAGGACAACATACAATATATATAGGAGTTTTATTATCAATACAGATTCAAGGACAAAGCAGAAACGTGCTGATACACCTTGGTTAACCAAAAACATTTTTTTTAAAGTAGATGTTAGTTATGTTTGACGTACTTAGTTTGCATGAGAATTATATGTCAGTTTCATTTAAATTATTTCTATTTTCAATTCTCTGTAATAAAGATGCTACTCATTCAGAACGTGTCCTATATATTAATGACGTTATTTAACAATGTACTGTTTGATGTTCATACAGGCAATATCTGCAAAAAGGCGCCACTGCTACTGAACGTTTGGGACCATTTTTTGACAGACTCAGCAATCTCACCATTATCGTCATTCCAAGCAATTTTTACATGTAAATCTTTTGCCCTTTGGCATGGCATTTTTGTACTGATAAGAATGCTAAAAAATTGAAAAGTGCAGGAAAAGGCAATCTGCGCAGTCTAATTAAAATTAAATATTTCACTTGCTTCCCCCTTCTTGGCATGGTCGCTACGTTGTATGCGCATCGACAAAAGCAAAAAGGGGGAGCAAGTGAAATATTTAATTTTAATTAGATTGCAATCCGCGGTGCTTATGATGACTATTCAAGTTCATATGATAAACTGGAAATGCAAATGGGCATCCTTACAGTTACGTCTAATCCATTTGCAAGTAAAATTGTATATTTATGGTGCTTTTTTAGAATTTTAACGGTATGTTATGCTGCTATTACCTAGTACTGGTACTCACTAAACACGAAACGTTTTTGTATAAAACATTAAAGTCGGTTCATTATTAAAATATAAACATAAGTTCTGTTGCGCCAAATGAAAATAAAGCTTCTGTGTTGTATATCTGTAAGTTAGTAAAAAATGACAATATGTATAAAAAGTTGTGTTGTTTCTGAGAGAACTGCGGAGTAAAATAGGAATGAGATAATAATTTTATTGTCGTCTATGTCACCCTATTAAGAACATATTTTCTATTCTGGTAATCTTATTGTTAGTTATAAGTAGTAAATTCATGTTAATATGCATTTATGTATATTTATTAGTGTATGCCACGTGGTGTATGTATGTGTGTATGTTTCGAGAAAAAGTCTGCTACATGTCAAAAAGCACTGCCTGAGTCTCCTGTTTCCTCGAAGACTAAGTTATGGGTAACCAAGGCTAGGATGCTGACGCGGCATTGGTGTGGTGGTATTAACTAATTTGATTAAGACACCACCCATGAAGGGCGCAGGTGCCCAAGCTAGACTCTACGGCCACGTATCCAGGACAATGGAGAGCCACTGTTTATTTGAAAAAATTCGAAGTAGTCAACAAGCCTTAAAAGAGATATCCCCGCCAGTCTTAACTCGCCATCTATACGCCACAAAGATGACAACCATTTTAAATTCTATGCCGGATTGTTTATCACCCGGTAAAAGGACTGTAAATTCCGTTAAGCACCAAGGACCACAATCCAATGGAAGAACTTCTAAGAGACAACCACACAGGAAGGTCACACACTGTATTACAGAGGAAAGGACCAACATGACATAAACATGACTTTCGATTTCTTGATTATGAAGACATTGTGAAGACCATCATGAGCTATCAAGCGATCTCCAGCAGGTTAATGACCATCCGTCGTAGGGAAACTCCATGACATCATTACTTGACATGCCTATCCCCCAACCAAAGAGGACAATGATGAGGAAACAGAGGACATCTACGACCAAGATTGCTGCTGGTACAGAAAGTACCCAAAACGAGGTCGTGTCGTACCTATGTAAATTTTATGGTCGCCATGGCTACTTGAGTATATGTCACACAGATTCTTGGGCAACTTACTGGTCTGTTGTTACGTCACTTTTGATTATAAGTAACAGAGTTGTCTCTATTAGAGCAGGATATACTCAACTTTCAGGAAAACCTATTTCTTCACAGGAATTCCGAAGTAATTTGTCACAAAGTTCTTTCAACACAAGTTTTATTAAAATTGGTGTAGTTAAGGTTGATCAGAGGGTTCTAAGTGTTAGAGTAATTATTCACAAAGTTCTTTGAGCCCAAGTTTTATTACCATTGGTGTAGTTAAGATTGATCAGAAGTGTTAGAGTAATTATACACAAAGTTCTTTGAGCCCAAGTTTTATTACCATTGGTGTAGTTAAGATTGATCAGAGGGTTCTAAGTGTTAGAGTAATTATACACAAAGTTCTTTGAGCCCAAGTTTTATTACCATTGGTGTAGTTAAGATTGATCACAGGGTTCTAAGTGTTAGAGTAATTATACACAAAGTTCTTTGAGCCTAAGTTTTATTACCATTGATGTAGTTAAGATTGATCGCAGGGTTCTAAGTGTTAGAGTAATTATACACAAAGTTCTTTGAGCCCAAGTTTTATTACCATTGGTGTAGTTAAGATTGATCACAGGGTTCTAAGTGTTAGAGTAATTATACACAAAGTTCTTTGAGCCCAAGTTTTATTACCATTGGTGTAGTTAAGATTGATCACAGGGTTCTAAGTGTTAGAGTAATTATACACAAAGTTCTTTGAGCCCAAGTTTTATTACCATTGGTGTAGTTAAGATTGATCACAGGGTTCTAAGTGTTAGAGTAATTATACACAAAGTTCTTTGAGCCCAAGTTTTATTACCATTGGTGTAGTTAAGACTGATCAGAGGGTTCTAAGTGTTAGAGTAATTATACACAAAGTTCTTTGAGCCTAAGTTTTATTACCATTGGTGTAGTTAAGATTGATCACAGGGTTCTAAGTTTTAGAGTAATTATACACAAAGTTCTTTCAATACAAGTTTTATAACCATTTGTGTAGTTAAGATTGATCACAGGGTTCTAAGTGTTAGAGTAATTATACACAAAGTTCTTTCAATACAAGTTTTATAACCATTTGTGTAGTTAAGATTGATCACAGGGTTCTAAGTGTTAGAGTAATTATACACAAAGTTCTTTGAGCCCAAGTTTTATTACCATTGGTGTAGTTAAGATTGATCAGAGGGTTCTAAGTGTTAGAGTAATTATACACAAAGTTCTTTGAGCCCAGGTTTTATTACCATTGGTGTAGTTAAGATTGATCACAGGGTTCTAAGTGTTAGAGTAATTATACACAAAGTTCTTTGAGCCCAAGTTTTATTACCATTGGTGTAGTTAAGATTGATCACAGGGTTCTAAGTGTTAGAGTAATTATACACAAAGTTCTTTGAGCCCAAGTTTTATTACCATTGGTGTAGTTAAGATTGATCACAGGGTTCTAAGTGTTAGAGTAATTATACACAAAGTTCTTTGAGCCCAAGTTTTATTACCATTGGTGTAGTTAAGACTGATCAAAGGGTTCTAAGTTTTAGAGTAATTATACACAAAGTTCTTTGAGCCCAGGTTTTATTACCATTGGTGTAGTTAAGATTGATCACAGGGTTCTAAGTGTTAGAGTAATTATACACAAAGTTCTTTGAGCCTAAGTTTTATTACCATTGGTGTAGTTAAGATTGATCACAGGGTTCTAAGTTTTAGAGTAATTATACACAAAGTTCTTTCAATACAAGTTTTATAACCATTGGTGTAGTTAAGATTGATCACAGGGTTCTAAGTGTTAGAGTAATTATACACAAAGTTCTTTGAGCCCAAGTTTTATTACCATTGGTGTAGTTAAGATTGATCACAGGGTTCTAAGTGTTAGAGTAATTATACACAAAGTTCTTTGAGCCCAAGTTTTATTACCATTGGTGTAGTTAAGATTGATCACAGGGTTCTAAGTGTTAGAGTAATTATACACAAAGTTCTTTGAGCCCAAGTTTTATTACCATTGGTGTAGTTAAGATTGATCAGAGGGTTCTAAGTGTTAGAGTAATTATACACAAAGTTCTTTGAGCCCAAGTTTTATTACCATTGGTGTAGTTAAGATTGATCACAGGGTTCTAAGTGTTAGAGTAATTATACACAAAGTTCTTTGAGCCCAAGTTTTATTACCATTGGTGTAGTTAAGATTGATCACAGGGTTCTAAGTGTTAGAGTAATTATACACAAAGTTCTTTGAGCCCAAGTTTTATTACCATTGGTGTAGTTAAGATTGATCACAGGGTTCTAAGTGTTAGAGTAATTATACACAAAGTTCTTTGAGCCCAAGTTTTATTACCATTGGTGTAGTTAAGATTGATCACAGGGTTCTAAGTGTTAGAGTAATTATACACAAAGTTCTTTGAGCCCAAGTTTTATTACCATTGGTGTAGTTAAGACTGATCAGAGGGTTCTAAGTGTTAGAGTAATTATACACAAAGTTCTTTGAGCCTAAGTTTTATTACCATTGGTGTAGTTAAGATTGATCACAGGGTTCTAAGTTTTAGAGTAATTATACACAAAGTTCTTTCAATACAAGTTTTATAACCATTTGTGTAGTTAAGATTGATCACAGGGTTCTAAGTGTTAGAGTAATTATACACAAAGTTCTTTCAATACAAGTTTTATAACCATTTGTGTAGTTAAGATTGATCACAGGGTTCTAAGTGTTAGAGTAATTATACACAAAGTTCTTTGAGCCCAAGTTTTATTACCATTGGTGTAGTTAAGATTGATCAGAGGGTTCTAAGTGTTAGAGTAATTATACACAAAGTTCTTTGAGCCCAGGTTTTATTACCATTGGTGTAGTTAAGATTGATCACAGGGTTCTAAGTGTTAGAGTAATTATACACAAAGTTCTTTGAGCCCAAGTTTTATTACCATTGGTGTAGTTAAGATTGATCACAGGGTTCTAAGTGTTAGAGTAATTATACACAAAGTTCTTTGAGCCCAAGTTTTATTACCATTGGTGTAGTTAAGATTGATCACAGGGTTCTAAGTGTTAGAGTAATTATACACAAAGTTCTTTGAGCCCAAGTTTTATTACCATTGGTGTAGTTAAGACTGATCAAAGGGTTCTAAGTTTTAGAGTAATTATACACAAAGTTCTTTGAGCCCAGGTTTTATTACCATTGGTGTAGTTAAGATTGATCACAGGGTTCTAAGTGTTAGAGTAATTATACACAAAGTTCTTTGAGCCTAAGTTTTATTACCATTGGTGTAGTTAAGATTGATCACAGGGTTCTAAGTTTTAGAGTAATTATACACAAAGTTCTTTCAATACAAGTTTTATAACCATTGGTGTAGTTAAGATTGATCACAGGGTTCTAAGTGTTAGAGTAATTATACACAAAGTTCTTTGAGCCCAAGTTTTATTACCATTGGTGTAGTTAAGATTGATCACAGGGTTCTAAGTGTTAGAGTAATTATACACAAAGTTCTTTGAGCCCAAGTTTTATTACCATTGGTGTAGTTAAGATTGATCACAGGGTTCTAAGTGTTAGAGTAATTATACACAAAGTTCTTTTAGCCCAAGTTTTATTACCATTGGTGTAGTTAAGATTGATCAGAGGGTTCTAAGTGTTAGAGTAATTATACACAAAGTTCTTTGAGCCCAGGTTTTATTACCATTGGTGTAGTTAAGATTGATCACAGGGTTCTAAGTGTTAGAGTAATTATACACAAAGTTCTTTGAGCCTAAGTTTTATTACCATTGGTGTAGTTAAGATTGATCACAGGGTTCTAAGTTTTAGAGTAATTATACACAAAGTTCTTTCAATACAAGTTTTATAACCATTGGTGTAGTTAAGATTGATCACAGGGTTCTAAGTGTTAGAGTAATTATACACAAAGTTCTTTGAGCCCAAGTTTTATTACCATTGGTGTAGTTAAGATTGATCACAGGGTTCTAAGTGTTAGAGTAATTATACACAAAGTTCTTTGAGCCCAAGTTTTATTACCATTGGTGTAGTTAAGATTGATCACAGGGTTCTAAGTGTTAGAGTAATTATACACAAAGTTCTTTGAGCCCAAGTTTTATTACCATTGGTGTAGTTAAGATTGATCACAGGGTTCTAAGTGTTAGAGTAATTATACACAAAGTTCTTTGAGCCCAAGTTTTATTACCATTGGTGTAGTTAAGATTGATCAGAGGGTTCTTAGTTTTAGAGTAATTATACACAAAGTTCTTTGAGCCCAAGTTTTATTACCATTGGTGTAGTTAAGATTGATCACAGGGTTCTAAGTGTTAGAGTAATTATACACAAAGTTCTTTGAGCCCAAGTTTTATTACCATTGGTGTAGTTAAGATTGATCACAGGGTTCTAAGTGTTAGAGTAATTATACACAAAGTTCTTTGAGCCCAAGTTTTATTACCATTGGTGTAGTTAAGATTGATCACAGGGTTCTAAGTGTTAGAGTAATTATACACAAAGTTCTTTGAGCCCAAGTTTTATTACCATTGGTGTAGTTAAGATTGATCAGAGGGTTCTAAGTTTTAGAGTAATTTTACTAAGCTTTACTACTGTTGGTTACTGGCTTTAAACATTTATAACTTTTCTGTAATGTTTTTCTTCTATACTTTTATTTACATAATAATTTCATTTGTACATAAAATTTGTCATCACGGACAACATATAGATAAAAACAAAACGGGCATATATATAAATTAATTAACAGTGTGTTTTGTGTAATCATTGTAACTTTAAATAATACAACCTAATGAAAGTTATGGGAAAAATTAGAAATTTATTTAAATCATTCTTTTTCCACAGTACAAAGGAATATAGAATTGTAGACATATTCCAGATATGTTCTATATACAATATGATAAATAAAAATAAAAAAGTAAATCTGTAGTTTCCTCATCAAATGTAAAAAAAAACAATAAGACTTCTTCACCAAAAGATTACACACAAACAAGTGAATCAATCAATAGAATTGAGAAAGACACTGTATCCATAGTTAACCCCATATTACACGATGTTCTGACTGACTTTTGTAAATAATGTCACATATTCAGCAACATGTCATTCTCTGACATAGTATGTGGTTGGTCAATTTTTGTTAAGTTTTTCTAGTTTTCATTACAATAAGGATCACGCAACTTGCTCCATCATTCTCCATTGGTTGGCCATTTCACTGCCGAGCTGCATTTTTGTCCACATCTTTTTGTGCGTCTTTAATGCCATCTGCAAATAAATAATAAAATATAGTGCATAAAATGGGTCACTGACTCATACCCTGCCACATCCCCAACTGTTGCCAAAAAAAAATTGTATTGGCCAGTCAAAAACTATAACTTTGATTGTGCTGAAAATTAAATCTTCATTTTATAGTAAGTTTTACAGCTGTGCAAAGTTTAACAATATCCTTTTAATGATTTTTAAGTTATCATCTGGAAACCACCAGAGCACAGACCGATGGACTGACAAGACATATCCAAACAGAGGGTATCACATAATACCCTGCCACTTTGTGTGGCGGGGTATAAAAATTAAAATAAATAAAAAAAATTTTTCACTCCATACCAGTGACTCTGATGTGGTCATTTCTTTAACAATTAAAGTATGCTGTTTCCTCCGTTGACCACATTAAGCCAATGCATTGGACACTTACAAAGACTACAATGACAGATAATATATAACTTGTACCTCTGCAATTTCTACTTTTCTTTCCCAATTTTTGACTTTTCTTTGAATTTCATACAGATCAGCCTTTTCTGTTACATATTCCATGACATCCGGTACCCTGAAGTCGGTCAACTGTTGTCGTAGTTTTCTATTAATTTTCTCTGCTTTGGCTCTTTCCTGTAAATGAAACAAAACATAACTAAACTCTTTGATTTACTCATCATATTAGTAGGTCAGTCATTGCTTAAAATGCCTTGTTTTACTAAGTGCAGTTCTATCATTATTTTTTTACAGTTTGCTTTTCCAATGCTTCAACAGACCAAAATTCCTACGTTATCTCATTCTAAAACCTACGTTCTCATAATCCTATTGTGGTAAGAACATTGGGTTTGTCAGGTCATAATACAGAAAGCCTGGCTGCAGACCGTAGTGGGTAACATGTTTGGAGAGTGCCAAACTTCTTGCACGATAAAGACACCTTCTGTAGATTTTGAAAAAGAGTAGCCTCATTGTAGCCGCTACAAAAAGCTAAAAATTTAGTAAATTCTTCACCTTTACCGATTCATACTCCACACTTTTCCAGTGGCAGTCAAAATTGTGTTCCCTCTGTCCCACCCCTATTTCAATTGATTTATTGTTTGTTAACTGGTTCTCGTCCTGGGTATAGCTGTAATACTGCTCACTGGGCATAAAACAACATTCAATCATTTTCCTTTTCAACACAATGTTCAAAACTGTTTTTGTAAATAAAAATATTTAACAAAAGATACATCTAATCAAGACCCATCGGTGGTGCTCACCAAAGATATTAGAGACCAAATAATTAATGAGCTTGTGTCATCCTTCTTCTAAAAAGTTATGCCAAAAATTACTTACATCTTCAACACCTTCTGTTTCCCCATCAATTCTGGTAAGCAGTTCATTTCTTGAAGATATTTCTGACTTCAGTCGCTCAGATTCCATTGTCAGTGTGTGCAGCTTTTTCTGTAAAAATAAAAAATCAATTGTAACCAAAGAGACATAACTCAATCTACACATATTAAAATGGAGACACCATGCAACATAACTTTTGATTCATTAGTTAATATTTAAATACAATTAAATACAAATATTTGCAGGAATCAAAAGTGATATTTATCAATAAATCTATAAAAAAATTGTTCAAACTTGTTCAATGTGTTGTTTGTTAAATTGTTTCAGTTTCCTTTCACTTAACTTATATTCATTTATAAGGAATGACTTAATTTTTTTTATTTTTTATTGTGCTTTAAAAAAAATTATCAGATTATTCTAATGTAAACACCCAAAATTTATTTCACATCCCCAAAAAATTCAAGTCATTCCTTCTGTAATTTAAGAAATCTTAAAATATCATGAACAAAATAAATCCCAGTTGATGTGCCGTATAAATAAAACAAGGGGCTTTTGAACACATGGTCTGTCAACACTAAGGTTGCTGGTTCCAGTCTCACTGCGGGAAGGGTGTGCTCAACTCCAATCTTAATAGACAAGGATTGCCAGTTTTCCTAACAAAGATAGGGGGTTTCTCCGGGTACTTTGGCCTCCTCCCCTTATTAATACTGTACACCATGATATACAGTCGAACTTCGATGGCTCGAACTCGAAGGGGTCGACAAAAATAGTTCGAGAAATCGGGAGTTCGAGAAACCGGGGCTTGTGACGTCCGGAAATGATTCATGTGCGAACCGGAATCGATATCGGTTTATATATTTCAGTTAATTTCCTGTGTAACATTGGATTAATAAAATTGTGTTTCTTCATTGCATTTCATATATAAATCTTATTTTTAAGTACTTATTTTTGTTTTTATTAAAATAAAAATGTTTACTGTAATTTCTTGTTCAATTTTGTGCACGAGGATTGATAAGTATTATTGCATTACGTAATTGTGTCAATGACCTCGATTCGGATTTGATAGTAATTTATGGGCGCATATTTTAATTAATTAAAACCTATTTAAACAAATTTGCCTACAAAGGCGTACATAAATACAAATTGATGACATTAGGTTAATTATTAGGGATTATATCATTAAAAATCAAGCTTGGCATTTTACAGGTATGGCTTCGATCTTTACACCTTTTACGACCAATTAGTCATGCAAGCTGTCAATAATTTTAGTTCGAGTTATTCATGGTTTTTTCAATGGATTTTTAGTATTGGGACTGCTGATTTAGTTCGAGTTTTCGAGAAATCGGTGTTCGAGAAATCGAAGTAATTTTAACATTGATTATATAGGGGGAAAGTTCCGTACTTTGATAGGTGTTCGAGAAATCCCGGGTGTTCGAGCGATCCGAGTTCGAGCTACTGAAGTTCGACTGTAGCTAAAAAATTGCTGAAAGTAGCATTAAACAACATTCAAACAAACACACAAAGTTACAAACAAACATTAATAAAACAACAGACTGTTGATATGTTATATAGTCTGTTATTCTTACCTTGTATGAGTTTAATACTTGTAAAGATTTACTGGCTTTCAGTTTGAGATCCATTAGTTCTGTGTTTTTCTCATCTATCTTTTCTAAATACTGTTCATTTTCTATTTTTAACTGTTGGAAATCAACTTCATGCAAAGCTTCACCCATTTCTTCTTTCTGTAAAAAATAAACTTGGTTTTACAGTCTGGTGGGATTAAACATTTTGTGGATTTCAAATGGTCAGACATCATGAATATTATTACTCCATGAAGTATCCTCAAAACAAGAAATTTTTATACAAATGATGAAATGGGGTCTCAAAATTAGCGATCACTGACTGTATTTTCAAGTTATGATATCATCTTTATAACCTGTTTAAATGTTCTGATTATATGTTATTTGACCTATATTTTTCACATAGTTTTCTGCTAGAGTTAACTTAGATTGATTTGAAGGCTTATTGGCATGTAGAAAACAACTATGACATAGTCTATTTAAAAAAAAATTGCAAGTTTTGAGCATAATGTGGAATTAATATGTTCCCACCATGTTTGTTTAAAACTCTGAATAACAAAATCGCAGATCACAAAAAAGTGACCTAAAATAAAATATATTTTCACAGAAAATGAGAGGATAACTCACGCTCCAATTGAAAGAAATATAAAAAATGGTCACCAATCAGGTGAAAAATATTTCTGAAAAATGTGCAAAGACCAGAAATGGCAGGAGGAAAATAGTATGATTTTTTCATACAAACTGCAATATATTTTCTAGATTTGTAGTGCAGGATATAACTGTGAAAAAAAATGTGACTTACTTGCTTAAACTGAAGGTCTAACTTCATTTTCTGTACTTTCAACTGTGAATTCTTTAATCTTAATTTCTCAATCAATGTGTCCTAAAGTATAATATAACATAAAACCACTGATTATTATAACCTTATGTCTTTTCTCCCAACAGATATACTTTTTTACGGTTTACAAGTCGATACTTTTTCTACAAAATTGTTTCCTTGGCCTATACTGTGTTCAAAATCAAAATTACTCTACCGGAACAAATATAGAAAATCAAGGATATTTTTATTTTGACTTTGCTTGCTGAGAAAAATGAACAGCTTAGACATGATGTTTATGTTAAAACATTGTAATAAAATAAAATAAAATATATTGAACATAAATCATGTGTTGATTACTTAATCGATTTGTAACTACAGCAGTGCATTGGGTTAACTTTGTAATAACAACAAAATATTCTGAGCAACTACAAATAAAATACAATTTTTACTGGATGAATAATATCTGTGACAAAATGTATTTTTCCAAAATATGATTAAATATTAATACTAGTAAGATTATTCCATAAAATGTTTGCTTTCAGTTTATTTTACGAAGGACTAACTGAAACTGCAGTCATTGTTACATCAACTGTCGATCCTATATGATGCTGCCACCTATCTGATACCGAATCCTAAAGTTTACCTAAAAAACAGCTATACGATCTATACCCAATATCGACCTTTAACCCGTAAAATATGGTAACCTGGTTGTCCAACTCTGGAATACAGTGCTTCTGAGGGGTAAGCACTTTATACAACAATGGAATAGAATCACGTGCATCTTAAATGGTAAATTTCTTTGCTGATGTAGCTCCATCACAATTCATGGAAGTATCATAAAAGGAGCAAAAAAATGTTGCCAATTTACAAAGATGGAGACAAATCCTTACCAGAATTATCAGACCCATCATCACTTTATCACCTTTTTAAAAACTGACAAATCTTTACAATATATAAATGTGGAATTGTAAAAAGTGTAATAAGTACTGTATTTTTAAACTTAATAAAACTCTAGACATGGTTGATTATAATATTGTTTGGGCAAACCTCTGATGTTACAACATTTCAACATACTAAACTAAATGTTTCAAATCGTATTTGATTTAAAGGTCACAGAAAGCATGTCTTTGAAAAATTTGTTCCACAAGGATCTATATTAGACCCCTAAATTTTTATTCTCTTCATCAATGACTTTTATATTGTGAAAATAAAATTTTGATAATGTTACCCAATGCATATTCATAGTGAAAATAAGTTCACAGTAGAAATAAATTTAATTGAGATTTAATTCAGTAAATCTATTGTGTAATGAAAGCAAACAACATGTGTATGCTTATTGGTGCAAAACAGAAAAAAGCTGCTTTGGAAATGGAATTAGCTTAGTGTATTTATATTGAAACCCAATATGATTCTACAAAAGTTCCCCCTAAAAACTATTTCAAATTGCTTCTACTAAATACATGTTGATGATTTCTCTTTTGTGATAGTTACAATAAATAGAAATGTAATAAAATTTCTGCTATCAAAATTAATTGATATATAACATTTGATTATATATAATAGAAGCACGTTATCAATAACAAAGCACATAACACAGACAGGTGGAGATGTGACTTTGAACAATCTAAAGTTATAAAAACAAAAAAAAAGTTAAAAAAAAAAGTAAATAAAACAACTGACTACCCATTAAGGTTTACAACATACAGAAATAAACAGTACATACACCTATTATGTTGTAGACAAAAATAATGTAATTATAACATGAATGAACTCACCCGTCCTCTAATTTTATCTTCAAAATATCTGGAAACCTTTTCTGCAATAACCTTCCCTGTCCTCTGATTAACTGCTCCTTTCAGAATATCTCTTTCAAATTCATAACTTTCCTTCTTTGTTTCACTTAAAGTTAAATCACTCTCCTCCATTATTGCCTTTAAAAATTAACAAAAGTGTTTCTAGTAAAATAATTTAAATGCTGGATCACACTGTTTCATATGACTGTGATAAACTGTGATGAACACCAGAAAAAGTCTGGAGTAATGTGTAGGGACTGATAATTTAGCCTGTTGTAGCCGCTACATTGAGCCTACTCTGTATTATGACACATTCTTCGGCTTCAACAAATGACTGTTTCAATATAAAACATGGCATATTACTGGTCTTTGATTATTAAAACATCAGCTTTATTGTTAATTACAATCTGTGATATCTTAACTTGCAGATGAACTTCATTTGTACCTATAATTTCTGAATATTCAGAAAAACCAATAGCTTACAAATGCATACTAGTACATTTCAATACATTACAATCTTTCAGAGTATCTACCTAAAAATTATCAAGAATTCTCACACAATTTTTACCTATATTTGTATATCTACCTTAAAATTATCAACTATCCTCTCACAGTTATCTCTGTATTTTTCTATCTCCTCTTTTAGTTCATCTAATTCTTTCTGTGCAATGTCACATTTCTGTTCTGTTGTAAGTCTCAGAGATTTATCTAAATTTGCCCCACGTGACTTAGATCTCTTCCTGTTCATTCCTCGCATTATATCTTGATTTGATGATGATACTGTTAATCCCCCTCCAAGACCCCCCAGTGCTCCACCAGCATCTTTAGGCTCATTTCGCTTAAGGTATTTCTCAAACATTTGTGTTTCATTTTGTAAAACGGTGTTCTCAATTCTGAAACAGACACAAGAATATAATGGTATAAATTTCATAAAAGGGAAAAAAAACAAAGACAATTTTATGTGAGAATATTGTTTTGAGCATTCAGTTGAAAAATAAAATACCAGCATGCAGCATTATGGACATTTTGTGAATTTGTCCAGCATCTGGCTAAATCAGTAAATGTGTATTGTTTCCACAAGATCACCACCACAACTCATGAAGTCTTGAAATGATGCACTATTTAAACAAAACAAGTGTGGACACAGAAAAACTTCTCGCCTGCATTCCGCATCAGTAACGAAAATAAATTTCCTCATAAGCATTACGTAAATAGCATTAAATATCACCAGCGGCCTGTATACGAAATATTGTCACCATACCATGCATAGTTACAGGGGAACTGTCGTAACCCAAAAACTTTAACGTAGTCGCTGAACCGTGAAATTGAGGTCAAGGTCAGGTGGAACCTACCAGACAGTCATGTACTAGTAATCAGCAACCTATATACCAAATATTGTCATCCTACCATGCGTGGTAACAGAGTAACTGCCGTTACCCAAAAACTTTCACGTAGTCACTGGACCATGAAATTGAGGTCAAGGTCAGGTGACACCTACCAGACAGTCATGTACTAGTCATCAGCAACCTATATGCCAAATATTGTCATCCTACCATGCGTGGTTACAGAGGAACTGTCGTAACCCAAAAACTTTAACATAGTCGCTGGACCGTGAAATTGAGGTCAAGGTCAGGTGACACCTACCAGACAGTCATATACTAGTCATCAGCAACCTAAACACCAAATATTGTCATCCTACCATGCGTAGTTACAGAGGAACTGTCGTAACCCAAAAACTTTAATGTAGTCGTTGGACTGTAAAATTGAGGTCAAGGTCAGGTGACACCTACCAGACAGTCATGTACTAGTCATCAGCAACCTATACACCATATATTGTCATCATACAATGCGTAGTTACAGAGGAACTGTCGTAACCCAAAAACTTTAACGTAGTCGCTGGACCGTGAAATTGAGGTCAAGGTCAGGTGACACCTACCAGACAGTCATGTACTAGTCATCAGCAACCTATACACCAAATATTGTTATCCTACCATGCGTAGTTACAGAGGAACTGTCGTAACCCAAAAACTTTAACGTAGTCGCTGTACTGTGAAATTGAGGTCAAGGTCAGGTGACAGGTGACTGACTGGCAAGTACTCATCATAAGCTACCTCTGGACCAAATTTGATGGACCTCGGGCTTGGGCTTACAAATATATGAAGCAAGATGTCAAGTGTTTACACCGCTGCCGCCGCCGGATTCCCATACATATGTCTCGCCTCAAGCGACTTTCGTCGCAGGCGAGACAAAAAGTAAAATACATAGTAAGTGCTTTGTCGAAATGCATTTCTCGTTGATCTGACTTTTTGTGATATCCCCTGCTGGTAAGCAAGTAGCTATATTGCAATATGGATGAACAAAATATTGCATTACAGTGAAGTGGTTACTTTTTCAGCATTGTTTACATAATACTTTGTTTGAAAAATCTCTTGTATTTGCCTTTGATTTAACATACTTGCTATTCATGCATAATTTTTAAAATTGTTTATCATAATCAAAAATTGTGACCTAAGTATACCATGTCGTACAGTAAATTAGAGCATAAATTTTGTGATTTGCAGTACATAAAAATAATTTCTTCCATATTGTTTATCAATCTATAAAATAGATATTGAACTGTATGCCTTCAAACTAATTTTAGTGTTAAAAATTCTAAACACCATGCAACATGAACAAAACATGTGGCTTACCTGTGTTTAAATCATGTGTGACCTAGTGCACTGTGCAGTAAATCCACTCATGCATATTAATGAAATGATCGTAAAAATTGAACCACATGCTTGCTGCAGTGTTTTTTTAAAATTTTTGTCGTTTGGGTTATTTCTTGCAAAAAGGAGGTAATTTTTTCTTCAATCATAATTTTATATTTATCTAATGCCTTGCAATGAAATACAACTTTCAGTCTTTTAGAAACTTTTGACTATACATAGCAGGCAATTTTTACAGAAGGTAATGTAATGTAAGTGGACAGCTTTACAGGAGGATTACTGGACTCCAGTCTAAAATGGAATCAGCATACTAAAAATATAGCCTCAAATGCCTTGCAAACACTAGGCTTTCTCAAAAGATATTTAAAAACAAACAATACAGCCATTAAGTCTCTGCATACTAGGCACTTGTTTGACCAAAACTAGAATATGCTAGTTCTATAGGGGACCGCCATACAGCTGACCAATGCTATAACCTGGAGTGGCGAGCAGCCAGGTATGCCTGTAACAGGTTCCATAACACCAGCAGTGTTACTGACATGGTGAATACATTAAATTGAGCCACACTTCAACATAGAAGATTAAAAACAAGATTAATTTTATTTTATAAAGAAGTACACAATCTAGATGCCATTCCAACAACAGTATTAATACCATCAGACCCCAGGACCCTGTAGAACATATACAAACATATTTTTGCCTCACAAGATTGCTACAAATACTCATTCTTCCCCAGAACAATACACCAGTGGAATATAACAACTCATATCTTGCAAGTAGCCACAATAGATGCTTTCAAAGAACAGTTGACCTCATTTTATTTTGTATGTAATTAGTTACATAAATGTCATTTTTAATCACATTGCATTATTCCAAAGTTTGGTAACACCATTTTGAGTTTCTTTTTTAAAATTGTTGTTGCTTTTATTTCTGTACATAAGTTTTGGATTATCATGTGTGCACAGCAGTTAGTAATCATCATTAGTGATGGATAACTGGATACTAAAAGAAGACATGACTGTAATTTAATAATGTATGTTTGCATTGTGTAAAACTGTGGATATATGTATGAATCTGAATAAAACTATCTATCTATCTATCTATCTAAGAAGTAATTTTGGGGACCCAAATCATTAAGCTAAAGTTAAGGATATAATATAGGGTAGGTGTAGGGTAATGTTAGGGTAGGGTTAAGGTAAGTAGTGAATGAATGTATACTATAGGTGGTATGACATCAAAAGTAATGTATACTTAGCCTTAGGCCAAAAATATAATATGCCAACAGGCAACATGCTGCCCGTACAGTGATATTTAAAATGAAGTCACGAACATGGATTTGCATTGTTTGGGAATAGATATATAAATTAATTTGAACCAAAAACTATATCTAAATATATGGATCGATATTAATTCTTTATACGGACTCATTTAGAAGGTCGATTAAACTCGAGTAAACGGACGTGAATTTGTGAACGGAACGATACTTCATACCATGAATCGCATGATTACGGCATACAGTTATTACATGTTTGTGGTTATAATAAGAACATGATTAAACAAAATAAAATATACATTTTCTGGTTGATGAGTTTATCTAGTTGTTCATCTGTAAGATCTAACAGGGGGTCATCACCAGCCTCATTACTAGTATCCAAACTCTCTGAGTCCGCCATGTTGCTTGTTTTCGTTGCCAATGGTTGACATCCGGGCAATTGTATATTTTTTTTATCAATGCATAAATTGTGTCTTTTGAATCTCGACTCCTAATTTTCTTATTAAAAATTTTGTCGAGTTCAATATTTCTGACATGCACATAGCAGAACATAAATCAAAATCAAAAGGGGTGAAGCTAATGCAAATAATTATAGAGGAATATTCATTATCAAAATTGTTACAGTATTAAATACTAAAAAAGAAAAAGTCTTTCTTCGCATAAATATTGATTGATTCACTTGATAAAATTTAATTATTACTGAAAGATTTCTATTTAGGAAGTTTTTTGTTTGTTTGAATGATGTTTAACGCCACTTTCAATCAATTCAGCTTTATCATGGCGTGCAGTTTTTATTGGGGAAGAAGCCGATGTACCCTTAGAATGATCTCGATAATTGCATCATGGTCATAATACACAATTTTAAAATGAATTATTATTATAAAATCATCTTATGAATTCCTATAAAAACAAATACATTCACATTCTGTTATGTGAAAATTAGTAACTGCATAAAAATACAAAGCTTATTAAGTACCATATAAATTCTGACATAACCGAAGAAATAAAATTGAAAATTGTCGATCAAGTCAAACTATATAATCATCTGCATTTTTATGTAAAGATACGAAAGCAAAAATAGATTTGAAGCTTGCTCTATCACTCGTGAAATAATCCAAACAAAACAAAATATAAATGTCATATATAATAAAATTCATGAATTGAACCGAACAAGTCTTTCTAACATATACATAACGTAACGAAATCTAAAAATGCCTTTTTATTATCAAATTATTTAACTTATCAATAAAAGAAACGCAGATATATGTAAAGATAAGAATGTATTAAAAAAAATTAGTAAGCATACCCTATAAATCATGAAACAATGCAAGAAATAAAGTTAAAGTTATCAATTCTTTCTGATCCTATCTAGTCACGGGAGACTTTAGAGGTCAAGAGCGCATTAATATACAATTTTGTACATGTTTACTAATCATTATTTGATCAGGACAAACATGTATTTTAAAGCTCGAAAGATTTAACAAATGCGAAAAACTGTAAAGAAATATTTTCATTAATATTTTATTAGCTATTTCAGTGGCGTAGCCACGATATTTAAAGCTGTAAGCAGGGGGTCTGGGGGGCGGCAGCCACCCAGAAGCTGAACAGAATTTGGAAGTCGAAGGATGACTTTGGCCTTCTCCAGGCACTTTTACCCACACATTTCGCTATTGAAGTAATGATTAAAAATGCACAAAAACATGAATATCAGATAGTAAGTTATCACAGCCAGCTTTGATTTTTTTAGGTTTTTTTTTCTTTTTTTTCTTTTTTCTCTCTTTTTTTCTTTTTTTTCATTTTTTATTTTTTTTTTTATTTTTTTTTTATTTTTTAAAACTTTTTAAACAGTTATCTGAGAGTTATCTTCAAGACATTGGTGCAAACAGGGACCATTCATATAGGGTCCCCTGGCGAAAATACAACTGGGTATACTCAAGAAGTCTGAGTCTGAGTATATAAAAAAACTCCACTAGTGATAACACAAAGAAGATCGACGAGAAAGTCAGAACAACCCCAAATCTTGATCACTGACTTGAAACACAACCATTCAATCTACTTCAAACTGTAATAATCGACCAGCTTAATAAGGGAACAGAAGATGGATTTTGCGGTTACCATCTGATGCAAAAGTATTGATGGCTTCATCAAAATCTATTTGGATTTCTGGATGCACATGCATCAGTGACAAGCCATTCAACCTGTCCTCTACCATCGTCGACCGAAGATAGGTCTTAACACGTTTCAGTGCACTGAAGGACCGCTCCGCTGTTGCAGAAGTGACTGGCATGGACAGGAGAATCTTAACAGCTGTGTGAATGTTTGGATACAGCTCAGGATTAGCATGTTGGAGGGTTTCAATCAAAGATCTAGGCTTCTCATTGATATTATCCCACTTGCACCTCCATCTGACCAACTCCGTTCGAGATGTTGCTAATTTACCTTCTGACAAGTCCGCAGCAAATGGAGCAAAAACACTGGCTTCCATATCAGGAGTTAGCAAATTAAGTCTGGATGGAATCAGGTACTGGGCAAGGAACCTGTCTTTGGGAACTATGATCCTCTCTTCGATTTCATTGGCCATATGATCGAGCAAGGGGTAGAATAGGGACCTTCTCCAGTACTGTTCAGGTGTGTCCGCTGGGGTATTGGTTCTATGTTGTTGTCTACCTGCCGTTCTAGGTTTAGAAGGTTGTACATCTTGTTTCCTGGCAAGCGTTAGGATTTCTGTATAAAGTTGTTGCCAAATATTGTCGTCCTGCCTGATTCTTCTGAAGCTTTCGACGACAGATTTTGCCTCCGATGCAGCCTCAACGAGGTCAAGAGTGGGTCGCTGTAGCAAGTTTGAAAGAGCTAAACTGTACTGCAAAACATGCTCTGCTACAATAAGAGCAACCATGAACCCAAAATCTTGAATAGCAAGTTTCAATTGTTTTGCATTTTTATCACCATCTGTCGCTAGGTCATCTAAGGTGTCAACAATGATGGAATGTGCTGACTTGAATGTGTTTAAAGCGTCGGCCCTACTAGACCATCTAGTCTCGCACATACCCTTGATTTTTCGGCGACCATCAAGCACCTCTCTTTGTTCTGCATCAGCCTGTTCCAGCATTGTTTTAAACCTTCCTGTTCGCTTTGAAGAATAACTAAAAGCAAACGAAACATCCTTTACTATATCAACGGCATTTCGGATGATTGGGAGTTGACACGATTTGACCACAGCCAAATTCAAGCAGTGTGCATAGCAATGTACATAATGGGCTTCTGGGATTTCTGCTTGAATACGGGTTCTAACCCCAGACAGTTTACCCGCCATATTAGCAGCCCCGTCATACCCCTGTCCCCTCATAGCCTGTGTGACTATTCCATACTCGTTGAGTTTTCCCATAATGGTTGCCGCAAGAGCTTCTCCGGTTGTAGAACTGGCTTCAGCAAATCCGACAAATCCCTCTTTTACTTTCAATACCCCATCTGTATCAGTATCGACATAACGAAGGCATAACGCGACCTGCTCAATGGTTGACACGTCTGTGGTTTCGTCAGCAATGATACTGAAACAGTTAGCAGCATTGCACTCCTGGACATTACGTCGCTGTATTTGATCGCCACAAATACTGATCAGCTCATTTTGGATTTGGGGTGATAAATATCTGGCATTTGGGGGACTATTCTGTAGATGATCAGCTAAAATCTTATCAGTTTCAGCTCTAAATTTGATCAAAGCGATAAAATTACTCTTGTCTTCCGTATGACCACGGAGGAGAATATTCTGTTTTCCACACAGGTAGATAGTCTTCAAGATGCTCTTTAGAATATCCCGATTTCTCGAAATTTTATGCTGGAAAGAGGTACTCAGCATAGAAATGACATCTTCCTTTTTGCCCTCAGCGACGGCCACAAAATTTTCGCTTTTTTTCCACACAATTTCCATGCCCAGATTGCTTCAAGTGACGTTTGATTAAAGTCCCCAAGTTTGCCCAGTCATTCACAGGGTCACGAACAAATGGATGTTCATCACTGTTGAACAGCACACAATGTAAACAATAAAGACCATCTTCAGATTGTGAATATCTGAGCCAAGGGAATTTCTCTAGCCATGATCTGGTAAATGCCCTATTTACCCCTCGAATCTTTCTAAGGGGAAAAACAAACGATGTCGGAACGAGCCAATTATTCTTTAATAAGAAAAGCTTTTGTTTGTCATCAACAGTTGTTTTATGCAATGCAATATCAAATGTTGTAGGCTGGGTAGATTTGGACTCTGGTTCCAATATGGGTGGGCTAACAGAAGCAGCATTGCTATCTGGATCAGCGATGCTCTGTTCAAGATGGGCAGACCCTGATTCAAATGTGGGCGGATTAATAGGTACAACATCGCTGCACTGAGCATCACCTTGAGCAAGACTGACGGACTCTGGTGATTTTTGTTTTTCTACGGGATGTTCATCAATACTTGTAGAGGGAGCCGCAGATGAGACATTTTGCGGTTTCGAAAAATATTTCGTCACTTTACTTTGTCCCTTGTCTATTTCGGAAAACTTACTCCTCTTCATTTTAATTGATCTGCTTGCTACTGATTTATGTAAACTTATTATTATTTTATGAAATGCTACGGTA
This sequence comes from Limnoperna fortunei, assembly GCA_944474755.1. Taxonomy (NCBI): domain Eukaryota; kingdom Metazoa; phylum Mollusca; class Bivalvia; order Mytilida; family Modiolidae; genus Limnoperna; species Limnoperna fortunei. Next base: position 14,049,275 of record OX104112.1, read on the forward strand.
GCACGAATAAATCGTGAATAATTCACTCAATGTGAATGATAGCCGGATTGCTTAATCAAACTGTTCAAGATTTATAAAGGACGCAGGTTAAAATCGTGACGTCATGAGTCAAGAAGTAAATTAAACGCAGTTACTTTTGGGGCACCAACAGGGTAACTCCTCATGTCGCATTTTAAAAGCTATATTTTCGGGGAGGTCGCAAGTCGTTTTTGGCATACAATGTAGGTCGATTTTTGATTAATCGTAATTCAAGATCAAACGAGATGTTGAACAGTATACACAAATAATGTAGTAATAACTATAATTATGTTAAATGTTTAACTTTGTGCGTCCATTGATTTGATCTTGAACTTCATATTCATAAACCCAGAAAAATGCAAATACGAAAAAAAAAATTGCCAAAATTATTTGTAAGCACATGCTTACAGTGCTAATAAACAGCTACGCCACTGTATTTTTTCACTTACAACATAAACTATATTGTAGAGTATGGTTTTTTACCAGAAAAGCGATAAATGGTCAATCGTAACCGAAAACAATTACTAGTATATGTCATTAAGAGAAAATAATAAGAAATCGAACATATAAAGAAAATGAAAATGAGTTATTTTATAGCTATTTAGTCTTTAACAGTGACCTTAGTGATTCTCTGCACCGCAGATGATAAAATTTTAACACGAGATCCATGATGAAGGTAAAGATTTTTAAAATTCACTATATTTTTTAAACATTACAAGATATAATAGAGGAATAAACTTTGTTATCATGTTCTACATGATCACGAGGAGCTATCAGAAAGTAACTTTTTCCATGCATTATTGTAAACTCTTACCGTAGGAATGCTAGATATGCAAAACGAAAACCGAGTTTCGACATTTTCTGACTTATGTTAACATGCATTTCTGTTTATAGATCATCAAACTCCGGGGAGACACGTGTGTAATATACCCGATTTTCATGTTTTTATATGCTGCATATTTTGAATACAAATATGAAACCTTTATTTAATTAAAATTGAGTAAGACACATGCAACAGGTACTATAAGCTCTAAAAGGTAACCTAATATATACACATACTAATTACTACAAACACTTCATAAGCAATACGTTTGATATTATTTTACACATAAATATTCAACCCACACCCCCCCCCCCCCCCCTAAAAAAATATAGGATAAAGCTGTCTATAAAACCAGCATTAGGCATGCAGCCAGTTGCCTCCTGTTGCGGACTGGCAAAACAATATGGAACAATAAAAACAATGCATGTAGATAATAGATGTTATTGTCACTTATTATATCGATCCCAGAGTTGATAAACAAAAGGCTAAAAATGTGTCATGAGGAACAGTGTCCAAAAAGCAAAGAAAACCTACCAAACAACAAGGACTGAAAGTTATTTAAAGGACAATTGCAAATCCTGATATAGACAAACATATACAGCGCATCACGAATGCAAATAATCACCAAATTTGGCATTGTTGAGGGACAAAACATCATCAATATAGCGGAATGTGAAATTAAGGATCTGGGCCAGTCTCTTTTCTTTCTTCTACAACAGGTCTTATAGTAACTCAGGCTTATAGGAGTACAAAAATAGGTCCGCGAGGAGAGGAGCCAATGGAATAACAACAGTCTATTGAAAAACATGTCCTCCAAACATGTTGTCAATCATAAAATCTAACATTTGACAGATTTGATCTTCAGTATATTTATTATTTGATTTAGAGTCAATGATGACGAAGTAAATTCTGTCATAGCTAATAAGCAGGTATTTATATCGTCTCTTTCAATTTTTCTCGAAAAGCAGCATTTAATAAGGTTTTAAGCATATGAGGGATCCAGACCTGAAGATGTCTAGCTTTAGAATGATCTAGATAGTATGGCAGTGTCTACTTGACGTTCGCGGTTTGTTGTGCTCTGTAAGAATGCGAATACGAAACATATAAAGTACTAGTCGAAGCTATTGTCTAAGGATGTTAATGCTGAGGTATTGTGGTCGAAAATGCCGAACATCAAACAAGCTACAAAGCTTAAAGAAAACAATCCAAAGTGCATGGGCACCTATTTAGAAAAATAGCATTTAAAAGAATGTTTCTGAGAGCATGATAACAAAATATCTTCTGCTGTATTTCTTCGACAAAGGAATCCAAAAAAAGGTTTCAGAAAAAGTGCAAAGTTGCACATAAGGCAAGGAGATGCGTGGACACGGAAGACATTTTGGAGTTGATAAAGACAAACCACGCCGCGGACCATAGAAAATGACGCCATATAAGAGAGCATACGGCATGCAGTGTTTCCGGTTGGAAGAGAACATAAAAAAATCCTTTTAAAGAAAGAAATCAATAAGACCAGCCGCAATTTTGGGTTTCTTCATACTTGCAAATTAAATTAGTGCAGAAATTTAAGAATTTTTTTTAATGCAGCCTTCAGTAGTATATATATCTTGTAGAGATGCTTGGAGAAAAACACGGAGAGACAGAGGTGACTTACTATCCCAGAGATGGGGAAATTCCAATTGCAATTTTCCAGTGCATGGTTTCTGGAGAATAGTACATATAATAGGAACGAAACAATGCTAAACAATTGAAAAACATTGTACATAACTAAAAATAATGTTAGATTATTGTTTCCAAATTAATACATTTGAAATAAGAAAATTGAATGTATATAGGTTATTTAATAAAATTGATTAATTTTCAGTGTATTGTTTAACATGTTTAATCAGATGTATTTGTTAGGTTCATTATATAGTACGCAAGATATAATGGATTTGTGTCATTTACTAAACATTAACCCATGCACAAAAGAGAAGGCTCATACAGAAAACAATCCAGTATAGAATGTGTTATGTATAGTTTTTATACTAAAATTTGAGTAGGAACCTATATACAAACCATTTGACCTATACAAATATTGCCGCATAGTGAAATAAATGTTTTTTAAGTGTTGTTTAACGCCACTTTCAACAATTTTTCAGCTGTATCGTGGCGTCCAGTTTTTAGTGAGGGAGGAAACTGGAGTACACGAAGAAAACCCAAACCTTACTGTAGGAAAACTGCCAATCCTTGTGAATTAAGATTGGAGATATATATATGACATTTCTAAAACGTGGCGACGTCATAAAGTAAGATTTTTTCAAATATTTTAACGACGTCACAATCACATTTGTGTCCTCTGATAAGTCCAGCAAAGGTTACCTTTGTCAAAACAGTTAATATATATGTCCTATTAGAATCAAAATAATTCATTGGGGGAAAGAATATATACTGATTTTACCACGGGTTTGTCCTTTATGTCTACATTTTAAGACTCGCTAAAATCGATATATTCGTGCCCCAATGAATTATTTCTTATATATAAGAGAAAATAATCTCCAGTGTCGAGCGATTAATGTACGATATAAAACTTCTATTACAAATTACACGCTCACCACTTTTCGAACAACCCTAGATTACATTATTGTGTCAGAACATTTTGTTGACTATATTCAAAACGTCAAATTTTGCGTACTATCAATGGAAATTGAAAAAACATCTAACCACCTTCCTGTTTATGCTGAGACATTAATACCAGTCCGTCGTTATGTACCACCACTAGTGTCGTATAAAATAGCATGGAACAAAGTACAGTCAGATAGACTTGTCAATGTCAACTTCTTGTTGACACCAATCTACGATGGTTAATGGCAAACTATGTTGATCTTCATACCGTAAATGATACTGAACATTTTAACAATGAACTGGCGAATGTGCTTGTGACCGCTTCACTTGAAACGTTACACATCTCTCAATACAATGCCAAACTTAAGCCATATTGGACTAAGTCGGTTAGGGAAGCACACAAGAGAGCCCGTCATATGCGTAAAACCTGGATCCAAGAAGGAAGACCTCGAGGAACAGACTTTCAATCGTACATAAACTATAAGGCAGCTAAAAGCACGTTCCGAAAGCTACAAGCGGAAGCGTACTACGACTACCAGAACAAGTTTGCGGAGGAAAATAATGAAGCAGCCGAATGCGAGCATCGTGTTTTCTGGAAACTATGGAAAGGTAAAACACGGAAAGGCGCTCACTGTGTAATGAAATAAAAGTGCGACATCGCTAATGCGTTTGCCGATTATTTCAGGAATATTTCGGACTCTTCTGTAAGCTCATACCACGAATCTTTTGGCGATATTAAGAATGCTGGCGAAAATGGCATTTTAAATGCAGACATTACATTCGAAGAAGTTCATCTAGCAGTTCAAGCTCCAGGAGTGGACAACGTGAACATTTAAAGTTCGCAAGTCAGCAATGCTTCATAGCAATCACAAGACTTTTTAATGCAGCATTAAAAGGTTGTATATATCCCGTCAACTTGGAAAAGGGCGCTTATTATACCGATTTACAAGGGTGGAACTAAACCGACATATGCCTGTGATTCCTACAGACCAGTAACGTTATTGTGTTCGATATATAAACTATTTGAAAGTGTCATCAATAAACGGATTGAATCTTGGAGAAGTCTTTATTGTGCAACATTTCCAAACAAGCAACAACAAGGGTTTACAAAACATCTTAACTGTGTCACTACGTCGTTTGCATGCACAGAATCGATCAGATCTACACTTGAACTGAACAGTACCGTATTCTCCGCATTATCAATAAGGCCTTCGATACCGTATGGCATTCCGGTCTCATTCACAGACTGAAGGAAATGGGAATCAAGGTCCTATTCTTCGAATAATCCACATATCTTACCTGGATATGTACAGTGCTGTAACAATTAACAACGTCTGCTCTCTGTGGTTTCCTGTGACAAGGAGGCGTGCTCTCAACCTTTCTTTATAAACTCTATATTGACAATTTATTGCACCATCTTGAATCTTCAAGTGCGTCCCTTAAACTCGGAGACACTCATGTGGAAATCCATCCTTTGCCGATGACATTGCGCTTCTTGCTCTGAGGCCTCTTTCACTACAATCTCTACTAAACATGTGCTTCGAATATTCTCAACAGTGGAAATTTGACTTCAGCAGTACCAAAACCGACATTATTATATTTCGACAAGGAAGACCTGTGATAGATTTCCGTACATATGGACTCTGGGCAATTTAAAAGTTTCGAAAACCAAAACTCATCTTGGAATTATTCAGTCATCGGACCTCAAATTTAGTGAATCCGTTAAAAGGGCCTGTGAAAAAGGAAGGCGAACTCTTCATGGTATATTTGGCGTATGCGGCTTTCAGAAAGATATTAATCCAGTTTCAAGTCTGCACTTGTACAAAACCGTAATCCTGTAGTCAGTGTTATATGGATGTGAACGGTGGTCAGCTCTGTCCAACTCGGACATTCAATCTCTTCGTCGTTTCCAACAATACTCGTTAAAATTGATTCAAAATCTCAGAAAACAAACACGATCGGACATGGTGGAAAGTCTTTTATGTGTTCATGACATTACGTTCGAAATAGATATAAAGAAACTATTATTCTTCCAAAAACTGGTCTCGTTAAGTACTGTCACTTTAACAAATTGGATTTTCCTTCATCGACTTTATGACTTTCTAAACGATAAAACCAATAGCACTTTATTTATTCCTGATATCTTCAAACTTTTCAACACTTATGTACTCTATACATATTTTGAGACATACATTGAAAGAAAGGAGTTTCCCAACAAGGCAGGTTGGTGTCGCATTGTCAAGAACTCTGTATCGTCTTTAGCTACCACAGAACGGTCAATCAGAATGGAATGTGACAATGACTTTATTCGATTTAAGCATATCCTATGTAACAGATGTATCTACAAGGCATGCGGCGAAGACTTCTTGTTAGCCTGACAGAGCATTCTTCGTGGCAAAAGTCGAAAACTGACTTCAAAATCTGTCTTAAATGCCGAAGCGACTTTAAGGACCCAATTGAACATTCCGTTTTATTTTGTTCGGCAACATCTACCTTACGAGAAAAGTATTTGCTCAGCATTATTGACATTTTTGGCATACAAACTTAACTTTTCCTTGACAGACTGTACTGCAGTGACTACAAAGGACTGAGCTACACATCATTCTTGGTAAATCTGATGATGTACTAGTATCTGATAATTGCCCTGATGATGATCCACCGATTGAATCATTAATAAACATTTCTTTTAAATTTGTGGGTGATGCATGGCATATATTTTCTCACTGAACAAATGCTAAATACTAACACATAGACCTGAACTTATAATTTTTTTAACAGCTTTTGTTTTTTTTCATCCTCACTGTCTTAAACAGTATTATAAAGTTATTTTTGTAATTTGAAAATATATATGTTTGTATTTACAACATTTCTTTATTATTCTATAGGAAGTAAAGTATTCATGAATGAATGAAGCTGCATGATAAGGGAACTAACTCTTTCTTTTTACACGAGGTCAAGGAGCCTCGTTCCAACTTCGCGGCAGATCAGGGCAGCCATTTTGTGGAAAGAATGATCCGAACTGTCTTATTATTTGGACGGATTTTACATCCTAAATGATAGTTTGGATTATGATGGACATTTATATTTGTAGATCAAAGATTTAGCTTTATGATACTTTTTGTTTATGTAATCATAAACAACAATTTAGTGTATTTAACCACATTTTTATAGGCGTGGTATGACCCCGTTTCTGAAATAATTTCGTAGGAAGCGCTCTAAACCAGTCTGCGGACATTCTTTCTTTCGTTCCTTTGTTTAAAAAAACTGATAGTGTATTTGTTTAATATAAAAATAAAAACTAAAAAATAAACCAGTTTCTGAGAACTGTGTGTAGGACTTCTGTTCAAAAAATTGCAAATTTTATTAAGACTGGGTGGCATTCAAAGATGCCGGCTAATAGTAGAGCAAGAGTATATGCAGACGTTAATACACAGAGACCAAGAGAATACTGGGATTATGAAGCACATGTTGTTGAATGGGGGTAGGTGTATTTACAATTCACCAAATAATTTTCTTTGTGTTTACCTGTTCCATGTTCAACAACTAAAGTCATATTTGTGTAGCAACTGCATAGACCACTGATGAGAAATTTGGGTACGTCAACAGTGTAGAAGGTGCAAAAGCCAGATATTTTGTATCTTGCTTTATCCTATAGTACGATATAGTATATAGCAATTTTATGGTCTTTGGTCATCTACTTCGTTTTTGTGAAAACGGTGGCATTGTTGGTGAGCAGATTCGTTTTTTGTATTGTTTTTATTTGTTTGACACCTTTCCTCAATGGGATCAATTAAAAAATATTAATATGCAATTCAATGCAACATAGTCAAATGAAATAAACGAGTACATGATTTAATGGTAATGTCAGTCCCGACACAATGCCTGGGTCTGTTATTTTTGTTCTATGTGACAGTCTCAACGACCTATTTCAAAAAATTACTTTATATGCAATTATTGATGCTTTATTACTGCTTCAACCCATCTTTACTAAGAAGGATCTCACTGAAGATATTTTTCATTTATTTGGTTTCAGGGATGACGCTACTATTGTATTTGGGGCGGCCAGATGGCTTCATTCCCCTTCTGGTGGCCCCATTATGCAAGGGTTGAAAATCACAATTGAGGAAATCGCTTATTAAAAATCTGCATTTTTTTTCCATTTCTGGTAACCTTTTCCAATTTTTTACAGCAAGTTCTAAGGAAGTAATACTTCGGTTTCGCACCACATTGGTCTTTGAGTCAGAGCTAAGAAATTCTCTTCTTTAAGTCTGGTGTTGTCAAGTTTTGTGCTTTGTGATTTGAAAACTATTGTTTGTTTTCTGAAGGACATTGAGTGATTTACTTATTTAAAAATAAATCTTATATGTATTGTCAATTTGATTTTTTTTTTTATTTGTTTACGTTTGATGTGGAAAGTAGTTGGGTTAAGTTTGAAATTTCGAAATTTCATGGAATAGCTCCTTCTATTCCTTTTCAACTTATTGTTCCAGTAAGTTTTATATCATGGAATATTATTTTTGAGTTGTTCATTTGTCAGACATATAAATCCATTATATTTACAAATTTTAACTTTTAATAATGCAAAATTATATTTTACCAATATACTGCATTTACGTACCAAATTTCTCAATTTTTTCCTTGGGGGCCCCATTCGAAAAAGTCGAAAATCATCCCTGGGTTTAACAGTGTATAGCATGAATAAATGCACCCATTTCGAGCATTATTTCCTTGTTTGGACAAAGTCATTGTTGGATACAAGGTTTATACAAAGAAATTAATACTCCCATGCAATTTCCGTATGCGTGCAGATGCAATAAAAATCACAAAAATTTCTTCTTTATCAATGAACAGGGATGTCATTAACTTTTTGAGTAACAGGCAAATTGATAATAGTAGCAGGCAATTTTGGTATCAGCTTAGTATGAACATTATGTAATTTTGCCAAAAGTAGGCAGCAATTGAGTGAGAATAGGGGTTGAAATTTGCCTGTTGCCGCCTACTAATGACATCCCTGATGAATTTCTGGCAGTTTTAAACTTCAGTGGGTCTATTTCATGTTTCATGAAAAAGTAGTTGTCTAGGCAATATGAAAAACATGAGAAAAGGGGCTGTTTTCTATTACCTTATTTTATTTTGGTTACAGTCAGCAAGATGACTATCAGATTGTCAGGAAACTTGGTAGAGGAAAGTACAGTGAAGTGTTTGAAGCTGTAAACATCACAAATAATGAAAAATGTGTCATCAAAATATTAAAGGTAATTTTTATTAGTTTCTTATATTGCAAAAGTGGAAAAAAATGCAGCATAGTAATCCAAGTCACAAGCTCTGTTCTTTTATCTCCAGTTTGATATAGCATCTGTTATACCACAGCGTGTATTGTTCCCGTATTTTATTAGGTCTTATCCCATTCATATTTGTCCCTCAACTTTTGTGTCATCTAAAATGATGTAGTCGAGGTTCACCACACTTGGAGAAGTGGCCCTAAGGTGCCTCAAAAGCGAAGTTGAAGTTAATGAATAAAGATATATAGTCATTATTGACATCCTGATAATTTTTGTATATTGGTGTCCCATGAACATGATGAAGTAATTTGGATCGACAGAACTTTGTGCAATTGGACGTATGCTGAACAGACAGTGATACTTGTAGGATTTTTTTATGGCTAGTCCTGGACTCATCACTTTTGAAAGTGGTGAGTCCCAAAAAATTTTCATGAGTCCCATATATCACAGATGAGTCCAGCAAAGTGCTTGCACACAACCGTTTTCTTTGATGACCGACCCATTCAATGTCTTTTCATAAAAAGATATATGGCTTGTAGAATGTTTATCCCATGCTATTTTATATCATTAGTAGCTGAGTTTATAAGTCTTTTGGAGTATGACTGAACTGCACTCATTACTTGAAACATGCTATGTTTGCCCATTAAAGAGAGACTTTTGTCTTACCTGGATATCATATTTCTTCCAAACAACTATTACCCTCCCACCCCCTTTTTAGCTCACCTGACCCGAAGGGTCATGTGAGCTATTGCCATCACTTGGCGTCCGTCGTCATCCGTCGTCGTTGTCGTCGTCGTTAACTTTTCTTCAAAAATCTTCTCCTCCAAAACCACTGAAGGGATTGCTTTGAAACTTTGCATACATCATCAGTAAAATGCCCTCTACCAAGTTTGCCCAAATCATGGCCTCAGACCAACCAACATGGCCGCCATGGGCTAAAAATAGAACAGAGGGGTCAAAATACAGTTTTTTTGCTTATAGTTCAAAAAGTATAACAGATACAGGAAAACCGAAGAGAACTCCCTTCTTCAGCATCTTAAGCTCTACAAAAACACTCCATTGGGTCAAAGTTGTATGATGACTCCTTGTAGGAGTTATTGCCCTTTAATTGTCAAAATTGATGATTTTTGCCATTTTGGCCTCAAAATCTTGAAAATTATTAGAACTAGAGAAAAAGTTAGCATTTCTTAATTGTTCTGCTTTATGAGGGCTACAAAAATGACTGAAGGGTCAAGATTGTCTGATTAACCGTTTAAGAGTTATTCCCCTTGAACTGTTTTTTTTAATCGGTTTGAATTGATTTTTTAAAATCTTCTCCTCTGAAACAACTGAAAGTACTGCTTTGAAACTTTGTACACATCATCTGTCAAATGTCCTCAACCAAGTTTGCACCAACCATGGCTGCAGATTAACCAACATGGCCACCATGGCTAAAAATAGGATGGTGGGGGGGGGGGTGGGGCGGTAAAATACAGTTTTTGGCTTATATTTAAAAAAGTGTAACAGATACTGGAAAACCGAAGAGACATGCCTTCATCTGCATCAAAGCTCTACGAAACACTCCATTGGGTTGAAGTTGTATGATGACTCCTTATAGGAGTTATTGCCCTTTAATTGTCGAAATTGATTATTTTTGACATTTTTGCCTCAAAATCTTGAAAATTATTAGAACTAGAGAAAAAGTTAGCATTGCTTAATTGTTCTGCTCTATGAGGGCTACAAAAATGACTTAGGGTCAAGATTGTCTGATGAACCGTTTAGGAATTATTCTCCTTGAACATTACTTGATTTTAAAAAATCTTCTCCTCTTAAACCAATGAAAGGACTGCTTTGAAACATTGCATACATCATTTTTAGGATGTCCTCTACCAAAATTGTCTAAATCATGACACCTGACTACCTACATAGCTACGTTGGATTAAAATAGAAAAAAATGAAAAAAAGGGGGGGGGGGGGGGGGGTCGAGAGAGTTTTCGACTGATAGTTAAAAAAGTATAACAGGTACAGAAAATTTGAAGTGAACCTCCCTTCTCCCTCTAACCACCAAAAGATCCTCCTTTAATAGGAGTTATTTCACTTAAAAGGTCAAAATTAATGATTTTTGCAGAAGTGTTGGGCAATTCCTTATAGCAAAGAAAAGCTGGATAAAAAAGTGTTGTTTGGTTTCAGGTTCAGGTGAGCGATACAGGCTCCTGGGAGCCTCTAGTTTCAGATCCTAGTCTATAGCAGATGTTTTTGATATATACAAAAATAAAAGTTTATTAGATAACTAATTAATGTTCATATTGAAGATATCTATGTACCGGTCAAGAATTCTTACTTTAAAAAAAAAATTGTAAGGAGTGCAACTGCAAGTGCAAGGTTCCGACCGTGTATTAAAATTTGAAACGAGTGTATTGTCAACGCTTAATTTTAACCATAAAAAGTGTCCATCAACACTGCAGGTTTATTGTTCAATAAACATCGTAATTGACGCATATTTGTTGCCCGAGTGATTGCTACCTGCT